>JAPSGF010000105.1:71174-102642 GCA_035772895.1 Perdix hodgsoniae
GAGCGTCGCCGCCGGCCCCGAGCCGACACCGCCGCGGGGAGCCGCCGCCGGACCGCCGCGCTTCGAGGCCAGGAGGCTGCTGGCCCTGGCGCGTCCCGAGCGCTGGAGACTGACAGGTACTGGCCGCGGCCCTCCCGCGCCGCGGGGCTTCGACTGAGCGGGAGCGGGGAGGGGGCGGCGGGGCGCGTTGCTGAGCGCGGTCCGGAGCGGGGGCGGCTCCGTGCCCGCGGGCAGCCCGAGGTCGGGGGCGGCGAGCTGCGCGGAGCGCCGCGGGGAGGCCTTGCCGGGAGCGCCGGGTGCGTGCGAAGAGCTACGGACGGGCTCCCAGCCCGCCGCTGAGCTCCTGCCTTGTTCTGGAGGGAGGGAAGGCAGGCGTTGGGGAAATTAGGGAAGTCGGCTGGTGCTGGTTCCCGCCTTTGCGCGTGTTTTGGGCTGGCTCCTAAAGCAGCTTGCAGAAAACTCGGGTCTGAGGCTGCGCACAATTAGGCAGAAAATGGGAGTCGTGAGGGTTGCTTTTGTGTTTGTTTATTTAAACTCATATATCAGAGTTGTGCCAACCGAGAATTTGTTGCCAAAAACTTTTTTTTTTTTTTTTTAAATAGCTTCTTAAACGATTTGCTTATCTATGTTTAGTGTCCTGAGGATGAAGTAAAGCACCATGGTCTGTAATATGCACCACTGACAGAGGGCTGGCTGATACAAAGTAGTCTTGATATCGCTTCTCTGAGGGTAATAGGATTAGTTACTGCTTAGAAAGAAACATGTCAAATCGTTGTTTGTTTGTTTGCTTTTTTCTAAAACCACCTGAATTGGCAGGCAGCAGGTGCACTCTTGTGTCAGTCTTGGGCCTATAGGACTTGGCACAGACTTGATTTGTGGGTAGGTCCTGTCTCCGTCTGCAACCCTCCTTGGGGTGAGGGAGGGGAGGTGGGGTAGGCAGGCTTGGGTGAGGAGGTGGTGTTGAGAAATGCAAAATGCTTCCGTGCAAGTTCTTCTTCGGAGTTGGACGATTGCAGGACTTTATGCATTATCATCACGTGACTGAAGTAGTTTGGATCCAAATTAAGTTCTGTTACAAAAGTATTTCTGTGCCATGAACTCCTGCTTTATGCAGCTGTCTGGTGCTTGCAGAGTAAAAGCAGGGGAAGATGAATGGGAAAGGCAGAGGGGAGGGGATAAAGTTGTTATGGTGTTGAGTAAAGCTTCAGTCTGTCTTGGATCGCTTTCTGCACAGTTTTGTGGGATAAATTTGAAAGCCCCTTGGCTTCCAAGTTTCTATTGAAATTCCTGAAATTGCAGTTGTTTTAAAGAAGGATTTGGGAATCCGGAGGCTGCTATCTAGCTGAGAACTTAATTTACATTTACGTATGGTAGTTTGCAATTATATTTTAAAATAGTCCTGAGTACCTTTCACCTGATGTTTTTAAGTAAATTGACTACACAGTCACTGAAAATCAGCTATGTGCAATTTTCTCTTTAAAGATAACAAAATAGTATGTTTGTTTGTGTTTTGGTTTTTGTTTTTTAAATTAACTTGATCACAAACCATGAGAATGGAGAAAAAGCATGCAAATGTAATGATTGCTTCTTAACATTGGTCTTAGTTCTGGGAGGTAAGTGAATTTATGCAAAAATTTTCATCCTCATTGACACGCTGCTTAAGGCAAAACTTATATTAAGTTGTAATTAAACGAGAGGATGGAAAAGCTAACAAGGAAAAGACCTTGAGTTATTACAGAGTGCAGGAATAAAAGATACAGGTAGACATGCCCTTGTAGGGGATTGTAAGGAAATCACCCCTGACCTTGTATCTAAATATGTTTAAATGCTTTCTGTTGTTTCTTTTGTATCTGAAAATCCAGCCCTTACAAACTCAGCATCTGTATTACCTCCATTGTGGAGGAAAGAGGAAGGTTCAAAGTATCACTGTATGATGCAATGAACTTAGAGTGAACCATCTGATTTCATCTTCAAGCACGTGTAACCAGTAAACACAGTGGGTTCTCTGAAGAGGCTTACTAGTGAGGTTTTGTTCTGCAAGCTGGCTTCACTTTCCCAGGTCTTTTGGGTTTTATATGGGTTTTATAGCTGGCAACGTAGGTGTATGGCAGTACCCTTGTGGGGTGATGTACGCCGTGTAGTGGGGGTCATGATGTTTTGAGCACTGTAATTGTGTATTGAAATTCACAATGACTGACGGTGGAGTAGTTGATGTCAGGGGAGGCTGAGGATACATGATGATCTGTGGGTTTGAATGGCTTGTGCAAGTCACTGTTCATAGAACAGGATATCCTGAGCTGGAAGAAGCCCACAAGGGTCACAGAGCTCAGCTCCTGGCTGCACACAGCACCATCGCAAATCCAAACCTTATGTCTGAGAGTGATGCCCAACCGCTTCCCGAACTCCAGCACTCAGGCGGTGCCCCCCACCCCCTGGTGCAGCACCTGTCCCCAACCCCCACTGCCCTCCCCTGACGCAGCTCCACGCCGTTCCTTCGGGCCCCGTCGCCGTCACACAGAGCAGAGCTCAGCGCTGCCCCTCCGCTCCCTGTGAGGAGCTGCAGCCGCCATCAGGCCTCCCCTCAGCTCCTCTGCTCTGCGCTGAGCGCACCCAGGGACCTCAGCCGCTCCTCATACATCTTGCCCTCCAGAGCCTTCACCATCTTCCTAGCCCTCCTTTGGATGCTGTCTTATAGTTTTGTGTCTTTCTTACGTAGTGGTACCCAGTGCTGGAGGTGAGGCTGCATAGCACAGAGCAGAGGGGACAACCCCTCCCCTCAGCCAGTTGCAGCACTGGGTCTGGTGCACCCCAGGGCATGGGTGGCCCTTTCGGCTGCTGGGGCACACTGCTGGCTTGTATTCAACTTGTCATCAGCCATATTGGTGGAGGGGGAAATGGTGTCAGCTGGGGAGGTGCAGATACAAAAGTGAAGGTGACCTCCTCCAGTTGGCACCGAAGGAGATATTTGCATCTTGTTTTATGCGTGGCTCTTTGCTGCCTGCTGGCTCACAAAGCAGTGCTGTGCTCTGCCAAGGAGCTGCTGTGCGCTAACACACAGCACCTCCCGCAATATTTTCCTCGCACAACAATGTGCTGGCCCTCCAGAGTCTGTGGATGTAGCAGACATCACACTGTCAGAAATAAATAAATTTGTGTAATGTGCTCTTTCATCTTCAGTTACTCCAAGAGCCAGGTACAGCTTCAACAGGACATGTGTATTACATTTCGTAGTTCTTAGTGCTAAAAAGATGAGTAAATATTACAGTGGGAATTCACTCTGGTAGTAACCACGCTCTTGTGCAGTGGAAGTGTGAGTATTTAAATTCTGTAATACCTTTCAGATTTAACAAAATGGGAGAGGATCATTTTAGGAATTCTTTGACTGATGTTGTACAGCCAAGTCAGGTAAACTGGAGTCTTCAATTAAATTTAATTCCCAAGGAATAGGATATAGCCAGTGTTGAAGTTATTAGATCCCACTGTGTGTGGGAGGCCACAAAAATGCCTTTTCAAAATGATCCTTTTTATTTCTTCCCGCTTCCTTGTTTCTCTCTGTGAGAATCTGTCCATTGCGCTTCATCCAAACCACACTCCAAGTAAACAATAGTTCTATTCAATTGCAGGGTAAGCAAAAGCAGCTTTGAAATGTTTAATCCAACAGTAAAGTGTGCCTTTTTCCTGTACAACTCCTACTGCAGGCTGAGTAGAGTAGAGTACAGAATGAAATTTTGGTTTGTACTCAGGTCTTCTCTAAAGATGTGCAAGAAATGTTATTCCATTAGTTTTAGTTTAGAACTTTGGGCATTCTTTGCAACAGCATTTTTCCTATGTTTAGGATTGCCATGAAATTAGAAGAATGCTGCCTTGTTCGTAATGCAATTTTTCTGTACTTTGAAGTTGTGCCAGGTGATGCATGCTCTTGAATGAGAATTCTTTGAGTTGCTGTAGACTCTTCTTTCATAATTTTTAATTAGGAATAATTCTCTATAAAAACAATTCATATAGAAAGACGATTTAAGAAAGAAAATCAGGATCAAGGTATTGTACCCAAGATTAACTGTAGTTTTTGGGTGCATTCATTGTAAAGCGATTCAGAAACCATCTTAATAATTTACTAGCCCCTTTGTAGTAAAGTAGTGAAGTACTAATAGTAGTACTGCTAGTACTACTTAGGAGTAGTAAAGAACTTTTTTTTTTCCTCTTTTTTTTTTAATGTATACAGTATACCCAGAAATGTAGAATACATCAATTTTGAACATTACTACTGGAAGAGCATGCTTTTGATTATTTTTGTACAAGCTGACATTTTTTATGTCAGGTACTGGAATGGGAGTGAATATTTTTGATAACATCAGTTATTCTAGGAGATGAAACCAGGAAAATAATGTAGTAATGCTGTAGTAAAACTGGTAGTAATGCTTACCTGGCTTAATTTCGAAACTTGCTCTTCCAGGCTTTGCTGTTTGAATTGTAACACCAGCAGGCAATCCACACGTAAATTTAAATAAATAGTTTTCCCTCGCCATTTAAAAATTAACTAAAAGTTAGATATGGCTAAAAAAGATCAGTTTTCATACACTCACTAAAACCTTGACACTAAGTCAAATTAATTCTATAATGTGCGTAATGGGAAGGAAGCTGATGGAAGCCAAGGACTGCAGGCACCAGGATGCCCTTCTCTTCAGAACTTGGATTGCCCCAGTCTCATAAATCATGTTGTTTCTGTGCTGTCGTTCAGTAGCTGGGGTGTTTCTGGGCAACATTTATGTGAACTTGAGAAGGGAACCTGTGTGGACTCTTTTCTGTTACTGCAACTCAGCAGTCACCTTAACTTGGTCTTTCTGAAGACAATGCTGGTGGTTTTAAAACTGTATCTACTGTGGGTATGACGTGTACATGGTTAACTCGGTGGTGGTTTTTCCATGTGCATTGAGCTGCTGTTGATAGAAATCGAATAGGTAAAATACCCCCCTCTCCCAGAATCACGGGGGTTGAAAGAGACCTGAAGAGATCATCAAATATTCCTCCTGCTAAAGCAGGCTGAACAGACCCAGGTTACTCAGCCTTTCCTCATACAGGAGATGCTCCAGGCCCTTTATCGTCTTTGTGGCCCTCTGCGGGACTCCTTCTAAGAGACCCCTGTCTTTTTTGAACTGGGGAGTCCAGAACTGGACGCAGTGCTCTGGATGTGGCCTCAGCAGGGCAGAGCAGAGGGGAAGGGTCACCTCCCTTGACCTGCTGTCCACGCTCTTTGTAATGCACCCCAAAATCCCATTGGCCTTCTGGGCCGCAGGGGCACACTGCTGGCCCATGGCCAATCTCTTGTCCAACCTGTTGTCTCCGACCAACTTTTCTTCTTATTTTGTTATTAAGATTGAGAAAAGATTGAAGCAGCCTTGTAGCTTTATCACTAAGTAAATAAATGGTTGAGGATTGGTTGGTTGCACTTTGTATTTTAAACTGATGGTGAACTGTCAGAGAAGTTATTTTGTGAAGATGTTGCTGTAACAGCAACTGTTGACCACTGTGATCACCAGGGGGCTTAGAATTTGATTTCTCTGGAGAATGTTTTCACTGCAACATCTGTTTAAGTAAATCATGACTGTCGAAGGAAAATTGCTATACTGGTTTAACATAAAGACTGAGTCGGTGATTAGGAGCAAGTTGAATGCTTGCATTTTATATGTTGGGGAAAAAAAAGAAAGGTATTCTACTTCTGCAGCAAACCTGGATTTATTTGATTATTTTTCAACATGGTGTTCACTGATTTTTATGTCCAAGGAAAATCAATATCATGAGAAAATATTGTAGAAACTTGAAATACTTTGTCATTAGAAGGAAGTCTGGCTTTCAAAGATTGACGAAACACTGTGAGTCCGTGATTGGTGGTTTATGCTATTTCAACATACAGTGGTAAATGCACAGAATTTATTAATGCTTTCTGCCTTTTTGGTGTAAGGTCTGTATCTCTGCTTATCCATAACTACAGCCTGGTCGACTGTCCTGAATAATCCAGGGAAAAAGTTTTGAGGATTCAGGCCTGGGTATGCGAGGCATCCTTTCATAGTGAGTCTGGGTAGAAGAACAAACTTTTCCTATCCCCTCCCCCACCCCCCGGCAAACTGCAATTTATGTTTGGTTGGTGAGTACCAAAGGTTTTCCCACAATGGCAGAAAAATGTGAAAGAGAAAATTTTCTATGAGTTCTTAAACAGGGCAGTTTGTGATAGGCTCTTTTTGAGCAGCAGAAAAGGACTAGCATGCAGTCCTGTTTGTGTTGATAATAACAAACTGTGAAACAAAGATTCTGTAATTCTTGAGAGAAAGCAAATGTACTTTCTTGCAGTCAGATTGAGCCCAGCTTCCATTGTTGCTGCCAGGCGGATGTTTTGCACAGCCCTGCACAGGCCTTCAATCAGTCTGTGTGCCTTGCTGCCTCTTCCTCCTTTCCTCCCATGTAAAGCAGCGGTCTCACTTGCTCCTCCCTTGTCCGGACTTCCTCAAACCATTCTATGTGGAAGGTCGCTTCCCTCTGTAAATATCTTCTTTGAAAGCTCCTCTGGAAAACCCTCTGCAGCCCACCCCGCAGAGGCTTCTTGTTGTCCTGGTTGCTGCATTGCAAAGGACTCCTGGTAGGTCAGTCTTTGGTCATAGGACATAGGTCAGTGTGGAGCTACTGAGGATAACTCCTGTGAATCCTGAACACCTTAAGACTCAAAAAGCAGTCTTTCTTCAGGACTGTGAACTTCTCTCAGTTACATCATGGAAATGTTCTGAGCACGAGGGATGCCACCAGCTGGGGTTCAGTCTGGTGCTGCTGTTTCACCAGATGGTGAGACTGGTGCTGTGCCCTCCAGATCTTGGATCTCCCATCTTGTTCCTGAGATGCTACCTCAAAGGTTTTGCCTGTCTCTTGTTTAATTCTGTCCCACTGCAGTTTTCTCCAACAACTTCTCCAAACTGTTGTATGACCCTGGTCAGTCAGATGAGTATGCCAGCTTTTTCATGAGCTGCCTTCGAGATATTTTAAGTTGTGCAATGCTATTGTTATACCAAAGGAAAAAAGAAAAAAAAGAAAAAAAAAAGAAAAAATCTTTTTGTCATTTGGAAACCTGAACTGCTTTTTTGTGCCTTGAAAATAACAATACAAAAACAAAAAAAAAAACACAGAGATGCAATTACAGCATGAAACTATCTGTAGAATCTTCCTATTAAAAAAAACCAGACAAACTCCAAAAGCCACAAAGGGTAGTAATGTGTAAGATTCAGTATACTGACTGCCCCTGCAAGTTAATACACCTCTGCAAAAAGAGCTAGCAGCTTTCCAGAATGCCCCAGGGATGCAGCATATGACAGTGCTGCCAGGAACACGCTTGTTTTTGTGAGAATAGTATTACACTCCTAATAATAATCTAAGGAGATGTCCTCTAAAAGGTTGTTTTGCACATGTAATGATACATGACATGTAATAATAGACACAGCCCAGATGTCATGTATGAATTTAACATAAAAAGTAAACCGCTCCAGTTGTACCTAACCTAGAACTATGCACAAAATCTTCAAGTGAACACTGGAAAAAAATTCCATCTTGAAATAGTTCTTTGCAGAACGGCCTCTTGGTGATGTTGATAACAGCCATTCAGCATTCCTGTATAATCCACAACAAACTCCTTATGGGCCAGGACTTGCCAAAGAGAAATGGACTTCAGCTAAGCAACAAATATGGAATTTATCAGCATGTCTTTCTCCTATAAAATAATAATTGTGTGGCCTTATCCCCATGCACGTGCATCCCAGTAAACTTTATTCATCACTCCAAATGACTCTGTGGAATTTTAAAAACTCAGTGGGTATTTCACTTAAGCTGCTCAGATAGTTGATAAAGGGAAAGTGTTCTCAGCTACTGGTAGAAGTCTGCTTATCACAAACCCAAAGCTCTGATCTGCCAGCCCCAGTGTTCAGATGAAAGCAGTAAGATGTGTGAAAGATCCTGGGAGGTAACATCTATAGCCTTTCTGAATGGGAAATGCTAGGTATGTTCAGTTGCTGTATGCTGCCAATCATCATCATCATCAACTCATTTTTCTGTCCTTCATCTCTGATCAATTTGAAAGGTCTTAATTCATCTGAGTTCAAATCTTCATGTATTTGCATTAAAATTGCTTGTAAGCCTTGAGGGGGAAGGGCTAGTTTTTTGTGCAGTTCTGCATAGTGCATGGGGTGAGCAAAATCAGAAATTAGTGCTCGTGGTGGTGTTCTTGAATGGAGAAAACTGTTATTATAACCCTTTAGAGTCACCTCATTCCTGTTCTCAAGAGAGGTCTCTGATAACTCTGCGTGGTTATTTTTTGTCAGCATGTTCTTGTTTAGCACTTGGTAGCCAAACCTCTATGCCAAAAGTGAATCTGCTATGAAATGTAGTTGCAGACCCACAGTTAGAAAGCAAGCCCACTGTAGCTTCACTAGAGAGCATGCTGATCTCTATTGCTATTAAAGCAGTGGTCTGGGCTTCTGTGCAGGCAGACAAGAGTAACATTTGCTGAAGATTTCTCGCAGGGCTCTTTGCTGCTGCTGGAGCGGGGTTGCCTCATCTTTGCTTATGTTGTCTGTCTGGTGTATCCCTGGTTTTGTAACATCCATTGATTTGCTTTGTGTTTCATTTTCATCTGATAGCCCGCAAAACTGGTTTACTCTAATATGTATATATATGTGTGTGTGTTTGTATATATATATTATGTATAAATATATAGCTTCCAAAATGCACTCTTTTATTTGATGTAATCTTCTGTTAACAGAGCAGGCTGTGTGAAATGAATACTGTAAAGTTTACCCTGACCTTTTTTTGTCAGTGATAACACTCAGTGGCACCAAAGTGTTTTCCTATCTGCTTGCTGAGCACCTTGTGCTGCTCCTTTTAGCCACTTATCACAGTGACAGCTCTTCTTTGTGTGTGGAGATAGGAGTGGTTGCTGAGTCCTCTTTCTTTAATTAATCAACAGCAGCTCAGCAGCTTGACATCTGTGCTATTTTGTAGTTGTTCTGCAGTTAGAATCAAACTGAGAGTTTCAATTGTGGAGCCTCATTTTGCTTGTGATTTGTGATTAAATTGCTATAGGCCTGTATACTGCTGAAGGGAGAAAATCAGCAGGCTGAGTGATATGAGCCTTTATTTTCAGGACTGCATTGTTTCTGTGTATTATTATCAACCCACTGATTAATATCTAAGTAGCTTAGTAGCCTGCAGTTTACATTACATACTGGCATTAATTTTTAGTTCAGCTAAGGCTGTTGCAGGTAATTACGGTGAAATCCATACTAGTTTAAGTTAAGGAGAGAGACTGGTAAATCCAAGACAGGAATGTGTACCACTGGACAGAGAGACGGGACTTTTAGTCCTCTTACTTTGCTGAATGTTTGCATTATATAGTTGTCCAGTTCCATCCATAACTGAGAAGGGGGCAGGACTCATGGATGCCAAGCTGCGACACTGTGCTGTGCCTAAGAACTATCTCCTGCTGTCTCACAGACCAGCTTTTCCTGATAGAAGATGACCTAGATTTGTTGGATTTTCCCTGCTGCTTCACTGCTTGAATACACCTCTGCAGCCAGTCTGCTAATGAGGTCACTTGCCTGTATGAAGTTCTAGCTACTAAATAATATGCTTACGAGATTTGGTTGTGCCATGGGTTACCTAGGTTTGCAGCAGGAAATCTTCTGCTTTCTACTCTGTACATTTTCTGTAGCTTCAAATAAAAGCTCTGAATCCTTTAATGTTCTTGGTAGCCTGAGTGTAACACAGATGAATGACCACATGCAACTCGTGAACAAGAACTGCGTATAGTGGTTGGGCACGGTGGCCAAGCTCATTTGTGCAGAGTGCAGAACCCTACCGGGATGTCAGTTAGCATATGGAGAAGTATTTGTT
Organism: Perdix hodgsoniae; assembly: GCA_035772895.1. Lineage (NCBI taxonomy): Eukaryota > Metazoa > Chordata > Aves > Galliformes > Phasianidae > Perdix > Perdix hodgsoniae. The sequence continues at coordinate 81,099 of JAPSGF010000105.1, forward strand.
TCAGGTGGTGGTGGGTATGCATTTCTTCATGCCTGGAATTCTTCATTATAAATGCACAGCTGTATTTTTGCTTGAAGTAAAACCGAAGCAAAGCTTTCCGTGTGTGTGTGTGGAGGTGATAAAGGACATCGCACCATCTGTGACAGATGTTGGGTGTACTGCTCTACAGCACTGGACAACTGCTCTCACATCATAATAGAAGTGATACAAGAAGCTCAGGATAATTGAAGGAAAACTCGGATAAACCCCGGATTTGCAATAAAGTTCCTTTTTGCCTTGGAAGACGTTGTCTGCAAGTAGTTTTATGGTAACCGTATGAATGGTTTCAGTGCGGAGCTGTCTGCTTGAAAATTATGCTGTATAAATGGCATTGTTTGTTGTGGTTCAATGGTTTTCATATCAGGTTTGTTCAGTTTTTGAACAAGAGGATATTTTTCGAGCTCTCAGCCCTTCAGGCTTGGCTTGCCTTCTCAGGATCAAGTTGTATTCTTGGCTCAGGAAATTTCTTTACAGGGGAAAGTTCATAAGGCTCAGTCTTGGTCCAGGGCTGTGTGAAACAGCTTCAAATGGAGCTAGCAAAGTGATCTTGCAAGAAGAATTCAAGCACTGATGATAAGCACTGCTCCTCAGCAAGCAGACTTCTATTTGTACTTATGCTATTTTACTTTCAGACCAGCAATAGTGAAGAGTTAAACAAAACTAACATATATAATTTTTGCCCATCAAGAGTAAATCATATATATATATAATCTTTTTTCTTGCAAGTAGAATTGCTTTTAGATGGTCTCAAATCAGATCTTTAATTCAGTCCATTATGATTTCAGAAACCGACAGCTGGAAGTCTTAGTATGGTAAAAAGCATGAATAATGAAAAACAAACCAAACAAGAGTGAGGGATTGTGTGAGAGATGTGGAAAACTTATTGGTAGTTATGCTCTCAAAGGACGACATCTGTGGAAAGATAACTTTCTGAAGCATGAGGGGAAATGTTAGGCAAAACAAAAAATTCCAGAACTGTGATTGTATACAGAGACTTTCAGAATTTTCATATCATAGAATCATAGAATGGCTTGGGAAGGGACCTTGGGGATTACCAAGCTCCATCCTCCCTGCCACATGCAGGGCCACCAACCTCCATATCTAATTCTAGACCAGGCTGCCCAGGGCCCCATACAACCTGGCCTTGAACACCTCCACATCCACAACCTCTCTGGGCAGCCTGTTTCAGTGCCTCACCACTCTCTCTGTAAAGAACTTCCCCCTGACAACCCAACCTAAATCTTCCCTCCTTCAACTTAAAACCATTTCCCCTTGTCCTGATATTATCTACCCTTTCAAAGAGTTGACTCCCCTCCTATAATTTTAATGGGTACCTTGCCTAAATTAATTTATACAGCAACTTTAAATATCCCATTCGGAACATAACCTAAAAGAATGTTATTTAGTACCCATGCTCACAAGCTTAAAGGAAATTTGAAGTGAAATATTATTTCATATATACTATTAATGATCTTGCAAATTCAGACTTTGTTTCCTTGCCTTCTTCTTGTTAATTTGCAGCTGCCGTTGGCTTTCTGACAGTTTCCAGTGTCATTACCATGTCAGCCCCTTTCTTTCTGGGAAAAGTGATTGATGTCATTTACACAAATCCCAGCAACGACTTCACTGACAGCCTATCCAGCCTGTGTGCCTTGCTGAGTGGAATCTTTCTATGCGGTGCTGCTGCTAATGCTACTCGTGTCTACCTCATGCAGACTGCAGGTAAAAACAAAAAAGTGGATCTGAGAGTCACCTTTTTTTTCACAGTCAGGATATCTTGTGATCTGAAATAAAGTCTTGGCACTGGCTAAGAAAACCTCTTGGAATCAGTAGCTTTCTTTTTCAGATCAAAGGTAAATTAATAATGCAGAGATAAGCATGCTGAATAATTGTTCATTTTTATTTACTGTTGTGTGATATCTCAAAGCTTATGTTCCTGTGATATAGTAAAACTCTGTAATGTGACTCGTTATGTACTGTTGAGTGCCATGATTTTTTGCACTGTAGATGTGTGTAAAGTATTGTAAGTCATGCTTGACCGCTTTCTGTTTCTGACAGGTCAAAGAATTGTGAAACGTTTGAGGACAACCATGTTCTCCTCTATTCTGAAGCAAGAAACTGCTTTCTTTGACAAGACCAGAACAGGAGAGCTGATAAACCGCTTATCTTCAGATACAGCACTCTTGGGCCGTTCACTGACTGAAAACCTTTCTGATGGGCTCCGAGCAGGAGCTCAGGCGTCTGTGGGGGTTGGAATGATGGTATGGTAGTCTGTGCCTTGTTTGTTGCTTCTTGTAGCTTTATATTTTTTTCATTTCAGAGAATGTAGTTCAGACCAGAAAGTATGTGTCCTTTTGGATTCAAATGTATTTCACTGGTTATTAACAGCTACAGTATCCTTTATGCACTGGTTGCAATAGATGATGTGTCTGTGGACACTCTATGTTTATTCACAAGCCATAATAAGGATAATTAATATTTGAGAGAAACTTCTCTTGCTTCCTTCGTTTATCAAATGAAATATAGTAAGCAAATAATTTTACTCTATTCTTACTGAATATAATAAAATTGGTCTTAGTATCCTGTTGATTGTTGGTAGAATAAGATGTGGTGGGCCTGATGTAAAAGTTATTAAAATTCATTGATTCAGGATAAAGCCTACGTGAGCAAAGACAGCAAACACTGAACTTTGAGTTACTGCTCAAGTCTTTTACAGGTGGTAGTATTTTTGTCCATGAAGACTATGAAAACACAGAATAGAGTCCTAGAATCATCCAGCTTGGAAAATACCTTCAAGAGCACTAAGTCCAACCATCAACCTTCTAACTACTAAACCATGCCACTCAGTGCTGTTTTGGGTAGGAAGTGTGTGAATGCAGGCTTTGGTGCAGTGCATCAGTTAATATTTCCCAGTGGTGAGTTAATTTACAAAAAATCTGACTTCCCTTGGTGGTTTTCATTAATTTTGTTACACTTATTCAAGAGAAGATACACTGGTGGCAGTTACTTTAAATGAAAGATATAAGTATGGTAAATTCAAGGATTGGGAAAAAAAAAAAAAAAAATCTTCCAAAACTGATTTTATTAGAAACTGGTAACAGTTCCCACTATAAAGCTTTCAAGTTTTAATACTTTGTCACTGATAACAATTATAGTTTTCTGTCTATATCTAAGCCAAGATCTTAAGGTTTATTCTGAAGCAGATTAATTTGAATAACTTTATATAAGACATCTTGCTCAAAAATTCTATTAGACAGTTTTAAAAGGTGGACTATAAAATGACTGTAAAGAGACTATTGCAGAATAATTATAAAGTGTGTCAGTTAAATCAGTTTTTTTTTTTGAGATTTTTCTAATTTAATTCAGAAATAAAGATAAAATGAAAGCATATTAGATCTAATTTTAAGAAGTAGGATAATAATAATTTACCTAGGAGTGTTAATGATGATGCTGTTATGAGTGATAAATTTTTCAATTATATGTTGTTCTTGGCTATGACCATTCTTGAGTGCCAAAGAGTGCAGTGACTCCATCTGCTCCTCAGATACCCAGAAATACCATATGATATTTCTCTACTCAAAGTTTCTATGTTACAGTATTTATTCAAAAGCTGACAGCACTTTAGATATTGTAATAGCATATGTCCTTCAGCATCCCCAGGTATGCCTGTTGACTGCCAGGTTAAAACACATGGCTAAGTTCATGCAACAAACCAGTGAGAAAGCTGGCAATGAAATGCAGACTTCTTAACTTATAGTCCTTTGTTGTAACCATGGAACACATTCCCTAAATACTGTCTAGAAGAAATAAAACACGAGAAATGAAAGCATGACAGCACTAAATTACAATCTTACTAATTTCAGGAAACTCTGGAAAGGGAAGTTAAAATTCAGTTCTGCAGTGGGTTATTTTTCATCTGAACATAAACCCCTGACACATTCCTTTTTCTTCTAGTTTTTTGTGTCTCCTAGCCTTGCTGCATTTGTTCTGAGCGTTGTGCCACCCTTGGCTATCCTGGCTGTGATTTATGGAAGATATTTGCGAAAACTTACTAAAATGACCCAGGATTCTCTTGCAGAAGCAACACAGGTAATCTTGCAGCAGACCCTTCCAATTAACTTCAAAGTTACTCTGATATATTCAGATTACTATTTCTGAAGTTACAGATCTTCTGAAGATAATCGCACTGTTCATTGCCCTAAGCCATGCTATGCCTTTAGTTTTGCACCTGGACACTATAGAAGATAAGCTTTGGTAACACTTATCTGTACAATTCAAAAAGAACAGTGCTTTGGAAGAGGTTGTCCGTACAGCATGTCATGGATGTACCAAGCCTTGAGAATTAGGAAATGTACATTGTGGAAAGGATGATGGTAGGCTACAGCTATGAAAGAGTATAAAAAACCCAGTAATCTATAAAAAAAGCAATCTGTGTTATTTAGTACCTGGGCTTGAAAAGACACATTTTTCTCAGAGCATGATAATGAATTTGAAGCCATCAGAAGCACTCTTTTTTTTTTTTTAATTTATTTTTTAAGAAAACTTAGTTAGCGGGTTGACCTTTGAAAGTAATCACTGACTTGTTCTCATCTTCTTGATGTTTGAGGCTAGAATTTTTTCTACATACATAGGTTTCTGGGCATCTCAGTATGTACTTAGATCTTTGAGAGGGAAATAGAAGTAGTTTTTGTTTCCAAGGAGGATGTTGTAAAAAAGACTTAGTTGTGTTTGCTGAGTGCAGTGAAATATTGAAAAGTGCTAGGAGGTAAATAGTGATAAGATGAGCATTTCCTCTCAGACAGGGAAATAATGACATAGAAATATAATTAGGAAAGGTTAGCTAAGATTGGCATTATCAGCTGTCATAAACATGGGATATCCTATGTGCAGAAGAAGGATTAGACATCTTCTATTTAACTCTCTCATCCTGTATCCAAAGGAAGCTCATAGTGTGAAAACTAGGTGTGGCAGTTCACTCAAACAAGCAATTTTAGCAATTTTGGGGTGTGGAAAAGACAATTACTGCGGTTTTATCTCCTTCTTCTGCACCTAAAAGGTGCAGAAGGATATCACAGTGTCTGCTAACAGCTTGGTCTAACTGGTTATAGTTTAGATCATTTTAAAATTTTTATTTTGCTGTTTAGAAGTTTAAATAAAATAGTTAGAATGGGATACTGGCAGTTGGGCTAAATTAATTCCTGGTGCTGCTTTGTTTAAATAAATGGAAATGTTTCACAAAATAACTGCAATATTTCTGACATGTGGTACTATGGAGTGCAATATTCTTTATTTTTCCCTTCTCTATGGTGCTATTGCAAGTTATTGTGAATAGTCATTTTCAGATGTTTATTGTTCACATTAAATTAAAATTTTTTGAAACCCTATTTTTATCCTTTTCATTTTCTGTTTGCATCGAAGTCAAGGTACATAAGGTGCATTTGTTTTCTTCTTTGCCTTAATCTAGTTAGCTGAAGAGCGTATCGGAAACATAAGAACAGTTCGAGCTTTTGGGCAAGAAATGGCTGAAATGGAGAAATACACAAATAAAGTTGATTATGTGCTACAGTTGGCGAAAAAAGAGGCGCTAGCTCGGGCAGGATTCTTTGGAGCAGTAAGTATGCTTTGATGAAAAGAAACCAACCGTGCTATTCCACGTGTCAATTATTTTAAAATTCATGAGGATACTTGCAGATTTGCAAATAAATGAATTGAGTGTAAATTGAACCAACATAAAACTGTGGGAACACTGGACTTAAATCAGTCTAAATTTCTGTGAAACTGCACCTCGAGATGAATTGGTATGATAGTCTGTTTAAACCTCTCTTTCTGTCTCACACCTTCCTTTGTACTATCCATCTATGCTCATCCCCCCTGTTCAGGGAAGTAAACTAGTGGAAATCTTCCCCACATTTGGTGTTTTACATGTTTGGCTTCCTGATGAGCAAGCCATGCAAAGGAAGTACAGACTGGAGTGGGATTGTGCTTGTCCATAACAGTTTGCACTGAATTTGTTTACCAGCTAAAACTGCAACCTAACCACAGCCTATCAACCCTTCTTAAATTATGCCTATATTTGTCATTCCATTTTAGGGAATGAGGATTAAAAAAAAAAAAGGGGGGTGGACTACTTGTTCTTCGTACGTTTATTGGACAGCACAGTGTGGGGTTACTGGATGTCTGTATGGCTATTGGCTTGGCTTGGTTTTGCTCAGATTTAACTCAGTCCTCTAAAATTGTAGAAACTTTCACTGGAAGGAAAATTCTGCAACAATATTTCCTGTCTGTGACAAGTCTGATTTTCCTTCTTTTTTTTTTTTTTTTTTTTTTTTCTTAGACTGGCCTTTCTGGAAACTTAATTGTCCTCTCAGTCTTATACAAAGGAGGATTACTGATGGGCAGTGCTTATATGACAGTTGGTGAACTCTCTTCATTCCTAATGTATGCCTTCTGGGTTGGAATAAGCATAGGAGGTATGGAATAAGGAATTAGATTTTATTCACTTCGAAGCATTACAGTCAGTATAGAGGTGTGAAGGAAGAAGTTCTTAAAAGATCTGGCTTTCTTAAAAAGTCTCCAAATGTTCTTCCCAATAAATCATACCTTTTTTTTCTTCTTTTTCTGAAGAGTTAAATAAAATAATAATTTATTACTTACTATAAGCTTTGTATACTTGAATACTGAGATTATTCTTTTTTTCAATGTGGATATATGACAAATAAGTATTGCTCTAATACTCCTTAGATCTAAATTAAAATATTTGGCATGTTATGCAAAGAAATATTATTTTGGGTTTGGGTTGTTTTGTTGTTGTTGTTTATTTATTTATTTATGGTTTTTTTTTGTTTGTTTCTGTCTTTAAACATAGTCAACTTAGAAAGTCATGTAAACTGTAGTGGCAAATCAATATAAAGAGTGTCTTGAGCTGAAAGATTAAATAAAATGCCAGCAGAACACTACATGCTGGTGCTTACCTTTTGTTTTTCTTTACTGACTTCTTCTTGAAGCTCAGACTCAGTAATCTACTGGCCCAGAAACAAACTGTTCATCTTTTTGAGAGAGCAGTCTTCATTGCTGCATACAGGCAAAAATGAAGATAAGGTACTTTGAAGTCTGATTACTGGTTGGAAGGGTTTTTTAAAAATGAGTCTGTTGCTTCTGATAGATTGGCAAGGCATTGCAGCTCATCTGTACTCTGTAAGACGAAGTCTGATATTGTGGAAAGTACAAAGATGTGCCCGAGGACAAAATTCACAAAACCTGCTTTCTTGGCTGTCAGAGCCCCAGTGGAACTCATTCAAACCACCAAAAATCTGTCTTCTCTGAATTATTTACACTTGGTCAGTAGAGCCCTGGCGCTTTGGAAACATGGGAAAAAATAATATTAAATAAATGAAAAATAATATTAGAAACACTGAAAACACATTATTGAGTCCTATTTCCAATAAAAATATCTTTTAAAATTCTGCTTAAGATTATTGAAGACTGTAGTTCTGCACAGAGCTCCTTCTCATGGGGACTCGAAAGTAAAGGTGTATGGCCACAAGGTGCCTGCCTTCTTTGGCACCTAAAACCATAGAAATCTGCTGAACACTTTGTCTGCTTGGTAAATGTTGTCATCAGTACATACAGGAGTTCAGGCAGTGAGCTGTGAAGCTCATTGTGTAATCTGGAACACTGCCTCTGTTTGTTTGCTGCGATTGTTCTGTTTACAGAAGTTTGCTGCCAGTGTCTTCTACCAAAAATCGAAGAGACATTGAGAAAATTAAAAACATGTTCTCATTAGTACTTGCTGTCCATATTGTACAGTCTTGTTTATTAATGGTTATGGATTTGCAAATGTGTGTCTGTTTCAAGGGGCTGTATGGGAGTGACACCTTCAGCTTCATGCTGGGCAGTACGCTGCAGAAGGTTTGGCTTTTTCTGCCAAGCAGACAGCTTCTTGCCATGGTTTGTGCCTTGTACTGCCAGCTTTCAGACAGTCTTCTGCAACAACATGATGAAAAGCCCTATCTACACTTTGTGCCGGGCTTGTTGCTCTGCAAGAATAAATCAGTAAGCTTATTTTAGGATACCTTGGGTTTTCTGCCCTCCTGAAATCACTCTTAACACTATATGGATTTTGAGGCCAACGTGCTTTATTCTGTATGAATTTATTCTGTTGGTCTTCAGGGATTCTGAAATTGGTTAACTCCATTTTGAGATACATACAAAAAAATCAACAAGTAAAACATTTTATACTTACATCTTACTCAGTTTTGGTTCCAGGTTGGCTTGTCTATTTCGACTGGAAAACCCTCCAGTCAAGCTGGTTCTAAAATGGTTCACACAGTATGAAAACTGTGACCCACTAGTACATGCGCACTTTGTCCTTAGCTTTTTCTTTGCCCAGTAACTTTTGAAGCAGGAAGACTTGGGAGTCACATTTCTTTACATTTTCAGTTCTCTATATAGGCACAGTCAGCTCAGCCTTAGGTTTTGTGCCCTCCCTCTCCTGTGGCTGACTCAGCAAGCAGAGAATCATAGAATCGTTTGGCATGGAAGGGACCTTTAGGAACATCTAGTAAAACTGTCTGACAGTGAAGGGCATTCAGAGAGTTCTGTTCTGCTGAAAAATTTTGAAAATGTAGCTGATTGTATGCAAAGCTATTCCTCTGAAGTTTAATGCTGACAGGTGAATGGAAAAGGCATGCTTTGATTTTGAGGATACGCAAGCTTAGTGTGTAAAAACAGTTGTATTATTTTCAGATTTTTTTTTTTTTTTGTAGATATAAAAATGACAAAAGAAAGTTATTGGTAGCTCTCTGCTGAGACTAGATAGGACTCAAACCAGCAAGTCTCATAGTGTGCTGGAGTTAAAGATCCCCTACGCGTATCTGATGTTTCGATGCTGGTGCAGTACAAAGTTGATGCCTACTAATGCCTTCCATTTGATATGGATGCATAATGCCATTCTTCTTTTTGCTTAGGTCTAAGTTCCTTTTATTCTGAATTAATGAAAGGATTAGGTGCTGGTGGACGTCTGTGGGAACTTATTGAGAGGAAGCCCCAACTTCCATTTAACGGTGGGTCCTTGTTTTCTTATTGTTCATAGATTGATTTTCTCTGCACTTCAGAAAGAGATTGATTCTGCTTAAATGTATCTTTTTCAGAAAGCATCTTTTTTAGAAAGTACTTAGATATAGGGCTAACTTTTCAGCCTTTTCCTAACTCTGAAACAGAAATTTCCTTTAATCAGAAAGTTTGGATGCTCAAATTTTTTGTTTTGTTTTTTCCTTTTTTTTTTTTCCTTAATTAATTCAGGATATGCCTTTAAGTATTGTAACTTTGGAAGTGATTTGACCGAAGACATGCTCATTTCTAGCTCCTGGCTTTGATGTCAGCACCACTTTCTCTTGCATCGTGTCTACAGTTAAGAGTTGAAGGGAGAAAAAGTAGAGGGAGGAGCTCTGTCTGAGATGGCTGTATTTTGAGTTTTCACTGAAAGACTTACCATGCACATCTCTAATGTTTATGAAATCAGCAGTCTGAAAAAAACTTTCAAAATCAGGCATTTCACCTTAAAATATCTCAAGTTTATGCAGACAATTCACATTGATCTAGTGAAAAATGGTTCTTTGGTAAGACATTGATTTGAAATTTAAGTTGAAAACAGTTTGAGGTGTTTCAGCAGCATGTGTCAAATTTTGTCTTTAGCTCTTCTGATATATAACAGTAGAGGCTGAGATGTGACAGGAATGAAAGGAAGAAGAAGGTAGAGCAGAGGTGGAGAATCTTTAGGAGTACATAGGATGTGAAGGTACAGTAGGTGTGGCTTTTGGAATGATTTCCACCCTTTTCCTCCCAGTAGCACTGCCCACTTTTACCCCTTTAGAAGGGGTGTTCTGGTATACAGCTTACCTAATTTGCTATGGGTAAGGGAGTTATGGGCCTCTGTGCATGAGCAGTCTCCTAAACTGGTGTGTGTGATGTTGGCCATGGTTACAGGCACATATTTTTTATGTTGCTGCAGTGTTTTAAGCTATAGGGAGGTAAAAAAAGAAAAAAAAAAAGAAGAAAAAAAAGGGTTTGAAGGGGAGGTAATGTCCTTGATTAATCAAGTTTGACATTGATGGAAGTGTGAGGAAAACCAGGCAGTTTTTGTGACAGTTCAGTCATTCATATATGATTTTTCTTGTGGGCTGCTTTAAGCTTAAAGATAGATCTGCTGTGTCTGAAATCACATCTATTTTATCAGTAGTTTTACAGGAAAAGTTGCTTGCCTTTGTGAGGCGTTAGCTTTTATAAAGGGTAGCTTGTTCATGTAGTTGTCAGATCCCCAAAAGAAGGTACACAAACACCATCTATAAATCTGCCTTTTGACCTTGTAACTAAAAATTTTGTCAGCAACTCAATTTGCAGCTGTACTGCTTGGAAGCCAGACAGTGCCCTCCAGTGTTGAATGTATTTTGGATAAAATCAGCATTTGTCTTTCTCAGAGTAATTCAGTGAGTTGCTTATAGAAGATACTTGGTGTGAATTGCTATTTCTTTTTTTCGTCAACTGTATCCCATTAAACAAAAATCATACATAAGTTTCGATCAGATCTTCATGCTGTTAAAAATGCAATGGGGCAGAGTTCAAGAGAGCTGTCTACTTACCCTCCAATCTTTATATGGTTCTCTAGTTAATGAATTTTCTAGGGGTTACTTTAAGAAGACTAAAAAAGAGCATTCAACAGACCTAATAGATTTTTTTTTTTCTTTTTTTTTTTTTTTAGTAAGCTATGGCATAGAGAATGGAGTTTTATTTTTGAATTGGTTGGTTCTGAAGGTTATCTTTTAAATACTCACTTAAATTTTGTTATTTATTTATTTGTTTGATTCTGTCTCCTACTGCTGGAATTACCAGTTTTTTATCTGGCTCACACTAAGGCACAGTCTGGCTTTTTGTCTCATTTCTTTTCACAACCGCAAACATGTCTGTAAGACACTTTTCAATGTGTATGGATTCTACATGTAGACGGGGAAAAGTAATACTGTCTCCAATGGATGGAGGTAGAAACTTAGAGTAGAAGCCATCTGTCCAAAAGGTTACTACCAGCTGGCTAATGAAGGGAGAGCTACATACTTCTGTCTTTATCAGTGAAGTTAGCATAAACTTTTTACATGAGGGACAATGTAGAGCTCATTGCAGTGTGCTGTGTCCTTTGTAGATCCAGCGACTGCTGATTTAATCATCATTTGGATGTGATTTATTTTATTTTTTTTAATTTTGATTTGGATAATTTCAGTGATTGTCTTCTTTATGGTTGGCATCAGAACAGCATAAGCAGTAGTATTGGCTTTCCCACTGAAGATACTGAATTGTTTAATGATACCAATAGAGACATACAGAAAATAATACTTACTGTGTAGACAAAAAATAATTTGGACGAAGTCTCAGACATCCACATTGCATAGGCTTACAGAAAGTTCCTTTTAAGTGTTCTTTCATTGTAAACTAACTGTGGAAGAAAGGATATAAACCTTTGTCTCAGTAAATAATAATAGTTTCTTTCTGGCTCATCAGGCAAAAAAGTCAAGAGGCTATTTCTCCAAGCCCCTGCGAAACACCTCACATGATCACTTTAGGTTTTACTTTTTATTTTCACTGAACTCCTACTGTATTATTTTTTATGGTGACAACAAATATATCAAAGACAAATGGTGATGTCTTTTTTTTCTACCACCTTTTGGGATCCAAACAGAAAATGAGCACAACCCTGTATATAGCTTTTAGATATTTTTACAAGCAGTATATAGAAGAACATGTGGTACTGGACTTCCTGTACTTAAGTAGATTTTGGTATTTCAGGTAATGTTATAGACTATGCAATGACTGGAACTGACAATAAAAAAAAGCAGTTACTTGTTAATTTGATGTATTAAGAGTTATGCTGCTAGCATAGTTTCTTTTCCCAAGAGTGTTTACAGGCTGTTGTGCTTTGCCTAACAAGTTATGTGTATGTCCATAGATTAAAGTCAAGGAAGGAGCCTCAAATGCCGTGCTCTTACCTCTACAATTTCTGTGCTACTCCCATTAAAGTCTAAAGCCTGGAGAAGAGGAGGAAAGCTGGAAAAAAGAGAACCAAAATCCAGTAGTTTGTTCTATGAACAGCAGAGCTAGTGAATAGTGATTGGTGTCTTTATTCATTCTCCCAGTTACCTGTTTATCAGGGACGTGTGTTGCCATGTGCTGTGGCTGGTTTGGGGTTACATCTAAAAAGAACTAATGGTCTGAGGTCACATGGCTTTAGCTGAATGCTACTTGAGTCTGTGATGCTGTCCATTTTCACAAAACTGGTCAGAACCTCATGAGACTATCTATTGAGAACACTGCACCACTGTCAAATTAGTGTACTTTGTGTGGACATACCTTTGTAGAATCATATAATGACTTGGGTTGGAAGGGACATCAAGGATCATCAAACTCCAGCCCCCCTGCCGCATGCAGGGCTGCCAACCTCCCCATTTGATACTAGACCAGGCTGCCCAGGGCTCCATCCAACCTGGCCTTGAACGCCTCCAGGGACAGAGCATCCACAGCCTCTCAGAGCAGCCTGTTCCAGCACCTCACCCCTATCTTGTTGGGATGTAGCAGGGCTTGAAGATATTATGTGTCTTTGTCTTATCTACTTAAAAATTTTTCTAGTACTGATACTAAGATAACTATTTGTATCAAATGTTGTGCTCCAGAAAGAAGTTCCTTTAATTTTGACAGTAATTCATTCCTAGTGGCTCTCTGCGGTACTTCCCAGTTTGAAACCTTACTTTCTCTGGTATGTTGCCTATGTATTATGCCTCTGATTGATCTTTGAATACATCCTTGTCCTGAATTTGTTATATTTTTCACTTTAAAAACAGTCTTTAAAATGGACATTCGTTCACAAATCTGTCAGCTTTTACTTAAAAGCTAATGATTTAAATGGTAGTTCCAAGTGATCTACTCTCCTACAAAGGGGAGGCTATTTCAGGTGACTTTTGTGGCACAGTGAAAGGGCAATAGTGATTTGCAGTGTTTATTTTTTTGCATCGGTTCTATGGCAACAGGACTTTGTCCTTCAGTACTGTGTCATTTTATTTAATTGCTCCAAACTGATAAAATATAAATTGCTTGAAATATGTTTAAAAATTCAGATAATCGTTTTAGATATGAACACCAGAAGTTGTTGTATATTATCCCTGTTGCTGTAGTAGCCTAAAGCTTCACTGTTGGCGAGCAAGCTGAAATTGCAGTCAGGAGCGAGCAGTGTACCACATTGACTTAATCATGGCTGAAACATAACCTCTGTCATGTAATGTTGTGGCTTCCAGCTATCCCTAGGTTTAACTTGCAGAGATATAACTTCTATTGACTGTCTATAAAGAGGGTTCTGGTACATTTGAGCTGATTTTAACATATGTTCATATGTTTCTGTTTTATTTCCTCATAGAGGGAATCACATTAGGCAAAGACACATTCAGAGGTGCTTTAGAATTCAAGGACATTGAGTTTGCTTATCCAACACGTCCAGAAACATCCATTTTCAAAGATTTCAGCCTTTCCATTCCGGCTGGCTCTGTGATGGCTCTGGTTGGCTCAAGTGGCACAGGGAAGTCAACTATTGTATCCCTTCTACTAAGGCTGTACGATCCTATCTCAGGTATGTTTTGTGTGCTGTTCTGATTTGATAAGTGATGCTTTGTGTCTCCAATACACCTTATAAACATTACAGGTTCCTGCACTGAGGTCCTGATGGGACCATCTCATTGGTGCAAGTGTGCTTCCCCTTGGGCTATGTGATTGCCGTGTGGTGGTGCCTGCATTGCTTTGCATCTCTGATCTGCTTTGACAGCATCCTGGGATGCATGCATCCAGGGGTCCTTGATCTCAGCTGTTTATTTTGCCTCTTCAGTGCAAGTCAGAACACCCTTGACTTTACTGTTTCTTTACTTTAAGGTACTATCACTGTTGACGGCTTTGACATTCGTCAGTTAAATCCATTGTGGTTCAGGACAAAGATTGGAACAGTGAGTCAGGTAAGGAAGAAAAACATTCCTAAGTGAATGTAATAGTTTTCTCTAAGCAACTTGCTGTGCCTCACTTCTCTTTTTTATAGAACTGCATAATCTTGCTTCTCAGTAAAGTTCCTCCATCTCACTGTAATTGCTGTTTTGAATGTTTTACTCTTAGGATGAACATTCAGAGCTAGTCCCATTATTCTGTAGTCTGTTTTTACAGAATTACAGTGATACAGAGTGTTTGCTTAAAAGAGAAAGTGCATATGGAGCCTGGGAAACACTGTTGCAAATGAGATAGATACAAGTACCTCCATGTTTATTATGATTTGTTGAAGAAAGTAACACAAAATGTAACAACAACGTTATGTGTTAATGGCAGCTGCACAATCACATTTTGCACAACCATATGAAAAATGACTTGTGCTCAGTGTTGTTTCCTGGCAAGCACAATTCCATTAGCAAATCTTGAAAATACAGCCCTGTTGGCGCTTAGTCATGTAGTGCCCCTTTCCTAGAAAGTCCCTCGCTTGTGAAGTGTGAGGAGATGTTCAGTAACATCTTAACTGATCCAACAGATTGTTTTTAAGACATGTATGTTCTTTGCCTTGTCTCTGCAAATGCTTCACAGTGCACTTAACTGTTAGATTGACATTCTGATTAAAAGCATAAAAAGTGTTTGCACAAAAATGAATTTCCTGTGGTCATGCTAGCTTTTTTCTGTTTGAATGTCTGTATTTCATTTTATCCAGGCTTGTGTTACCAGCACAAGATCTCATACTAGAGCATGTTTCTTCTTTATGTTCTAGGAATAGCAGACTTCCCTCATTTAACACATTTTTCCATTGCACATCATTTGTCCTATCAGACAGTGCTCTGCTCTACCTTAAGGTTTAACTGATTGCACAAAATACTGTTAAAATTTGTAGAGATAATTAAGTGTAGGTTCATTGTTACTTTACATGGCAATGCATTAAAGTGTGAAGGGAGATTCTGTAATGTTTGAATGAATAGCTCTTTCTGAACTCTTATTTAAATACTAGGAATTGAGGCTTATGTTTTATCAGTTAGAAAACAACCTGTTTTTGAACAGATTTTGACTGCTCTTTTTGATATTAGGAAAATTTGGATTGTTCTGTTTGTTTTTTTTTCTATTTCAACTAACTTTAGCATGGATATTCTTTTCTATGGATATGCAATGGATTAATGCTGGGTCTTGTAATTGGAATTCATGTTTTTGAAATCCAGATGATACATGCTTGTAATTACAGATGTAACATGTTATGTTTTTGAATTTATCAGGAACCAATTCTGTTCTCCTGCTCTATTGCTGAAAATATTGCCTATGGTGCAGAGGATCCATCTACTGTGACTGCAGAAGAGATTCAGAAAGTTGCTGAAATAGCAAATGCTGCTCATTTTATCAGAGATTTTCCAAGAGGGTTTGACACTGTAGTTGGAGAAAAAGGCATTCTACTTTCAGGTACATTTGTTATTTGATTTTAAAATCATGATGCTTCAGAGTGAAGCCAAAATTGTGATGATGGTGGTGGTGTTGTTCAGTCCTTTTCTACAAGTTATAGTCCAGCATCAGTATTAACATCACTTCCATTCCCCTCCTAATGCACATGCCTAATTCAGCTCAGCCCAGGCCTCTAGTTAAAAGGACTTCATGTCTGTTCTCCTATTTCAATTTACTGACTTTTTCTGCAGGGGGACAGAAGCAGCGAATTGCAATTGCTCGGGCTCTGCTCAAGGTAAGACTATGCCTGTCAATTAAGAAGGGTTACACAGTATTTGTGAACTGTCATTTATTATATCTGTGGTTGAAATACTGATAGAGCTGGTAGATTTTTGGTTTTTTTTTTGTTTTTGGACAGTAAATTAGCAGACAGACTCCAAGTGGCGGTTAGCTGAGCCACTGTGAAAGATCCCTGTGACAGTAGTAAATAGGAAATTGAATTTCTGACTGCAGTGCTGCCAAGTATACGTTAAAAATCTCCCAAGGTGCTGCCGTTAGGTTGTATCTTTAAAATAGTCATCGGTTAGTAGTGTTCTGTTTCTTTAGCTTGCAAAATTGGAGATGAAAGTGCTGTTTTCACTTTGCTATGTCAGCCTATAGACTTACTAAGCGTAGTTTCAGAGTGGCACCTTGATCTTTTGAAGAAATAATTGCTGTGCTGTACTAACACCATGTTTTTTATGTATTCAGATCTTGTCCCATTGTAATTGTAACCAATTTTACTTTCTTCTTTAGAATCCCAAAATTCTTCTGTTAGATGAAGCAACAAGGTAAGAGAAAGTAAATAGAAACTTGTGATCTATCTGTAGATTTGAGCGGTGTTCTTTCTTTAGCTGCATGCCCTTGAACAAGCTACCTAGCCTCTTATTTTTCTCTGCCCACAAGAAACTAAAATTGCAGAATACATAAAGTGACAGGGAGATCTGTGCTGAAAGCTTTGTATATGCAAAGTGGAAGGATACAGCTGGAACGCTGTATTAATTTTTCCCCATACTAGCTCTGTAATGTGCAATGTAGCGTTGAAACAGGTATTTCAAAAGCTAACCTGTTGTTAAAATAACAAATTCCCTCTTCTCCCTAACCCCTTTTCTTCCGCCCCTTCTGCTTCTCATTTCTTTTTAGTGCTTTGGATGCTGAAAATGAGTACCTAGTGCAGGAAGCTCTGGACCGACTGATGGAAGGGAGGACAGTCTTAATCATTGCTCATCGTCTGTCTACTATTCAGAATGCTGATTTTGTGGCAGTCCTCGGTCAGGGCAGAATTCTTGAATGTGGAAAACATGAAGAACTCCTTGCAAATCCGAATGGACTTTTCAGGAAACTAATGCAGAAACAAGCTTTTCTCCAGAACAGCGATACTTTTGCATTAGACATACAATCCAGAGAAAATAATCTATTAAAAGAAAACGCGTGAGGGAATGTACGAACGATGGAAGCTTACAAACTATGAAGAATGTAACTTATGTTCCAGTAATGTAAAGTGAATGTTATATTTTTCCAAAATGTACAAAGTAGCCTTTTGAAACTTAAATGTGTTTAAACTTTGTATTGAAAGCTTTTTGATAATTATTGTAACTTTTTAAAATGTCTGTCGATTCAGACAGTGTCAGAGGATAGATGATTGAGTTTTGTGTCACGTTAACTGAGGCCATTTAGAACTGTGTTTGCTGTAATGCACTGTATGACAGTGTGCTATGTTCTCAAGTAAATTCAGTATTTTAAGGGGAATCAAGTGACAGTGTGATCATTTTCACTTCATTGTCTCTTCCCTTTTCAAGAAACTTTTGCTTTCCTGCTTGTTGCTCATCTTAAAAGGCTGGAATTCCAAAAATGCATGTTTCACTTACATTTGCTCTGAGGTAAGAGAACTTGATTAGGTCACCATCTACAGTTAACAGAGAGCTACAAATGAGAACTTGCCTTTAGTGTATGGGAAAAGATGTTGGAGGAAAGTTACTGAAAATACAAACAACAAACTGATTTTATATATAAGGACAAACAAAGTTTAATTTTTGCAGTGTGTTTTTCAGCACAGGAAAATCTAAGGTTTGCACACATTTTCTTCCCTTTTCTACTTTCCCTGCTTTAGTTTTATTTCTGTTACAAGATGACATCCAAAAGAAGATGCTTTTACAAATGTGAGTTGTCCCTTTAAGGCACATAAGGCACACAAAGAAGTCTGGTTTTTATTGTGTCTTAAAATTTCATAGAAATCTCGGATTTTGCCTAATCACCTTGTGACACTTGCTCAAGGACAGTTAGTAAAATATGTTGTGATAGCATGACATTAATTTGCACAACTACAGGAAGTGTGTTTGGCAGTTAAGAGTAGGCTTCATGTTTCTAATTTAAGAACCTCTTCCAGTAGAATCTCTCTATGCTTTCTGAAGATACAAAGCACCAGAAGGAACGTTTACAAAGCCAAAAACTTCAGAGTGACTCATCAGAGCTCCCTGTGTTAGGAAATCTGATTGCTGCTAGAAAGCCTTATTCGAAATAGGTGAGGTGCCTAACGCTGGGTAAGCTTAACATCCTTTTCTAATGTGCCACTAAAAGCACATTATGCAACACAGTGAAAACATTGAACAGATCCCCACACTATAGAACGAAAATAAGATATTTTCAGCTATATAGTCTTAGGAGAAGCAGAGATTTTATTAAAGATACAACAAAAACACCACTGACCCAATGTTTAATTTCAGTGTTGGTAATCAATTACCCTCTTGAAAATGTATCCTAGAGGAGCTTGAACTTTAATCTTTACTCCTAATCTCTCTTTATGTGAGTGCAATCAGCCCTTTGGTTTGTGAGTTTAAACCATGACATCACAAGAGTTAATTGCAGCTGAACTGAATCACTGTTCTATGTCTGTTGATCATGAATTGTTCTGGAAGGTGTTGAAGTCTACCAAAAAGTGAGAAGAGCACTAGTTCACAGCAAGTTGAATCTGTTTCAAGAGCTACAGTGAATAGTAGACTTTTTCAATAGTCTTGTGAATAAGTAGACTTATTCAAAATGTTCTTTGCACCAAACAAGCCAAGACAGCTTTGCTGGACAACTTCAGCTTTGTAATATACATACCTACATTGCATGTGACACAGCCTCACTATGCACATGGAATTCTGTATGTAAGCAGTAGGTGTGGTCTACCTTGACTTCAGCAAGGCTTTTGATGGTGTCTCCCACAATATCCTGATCATAAAGCTGAGAGAGTGTGGGATAGATGAGTGGATGGTGAGGGGGGTTGAGAAGTGGCTGACTGGCCGAGCTCAGAGGGTGGTGATCTACAGTGCAGAGTCTGGTTGGAGAGCTGTGTCTAGCAGTGTTCTCGAGGGGTTGGTGCTGGGTCTGATCTTGTTCGGTATCTTCATAGACAACCTTGATGAGGGGATAGTGTCCATTCTCAGTAAGTTTGATTGCAGTAAACCCATAACAACAAGATTATTTCATAAAGCTGAAATTGGAATGCTAGTCTTAGAAATGTTGTGGGCAAGTGAGTCAGGCTACAGCTGCTGCCTTATTGCAGTATTAGGACAAGACCCTTCTGCTTAGCCCTTCACGAATTAAAAAGAAAACCCCTAGGCATACAGGTCAGAAGGGAGTTAAAGTGTTTTATGGGAATCTGGGCAATCTGGACAAATAATTGATCCATAACTGAGAAGCGCAGAAGCATGAACCCACAGCTCAGTGTGAAGATAGCTGTGAGGTTCCAAACAGCTAGCACCCACTGGCCTTCTTCAACATTTGCTGAAGATTTATGGATGAGAGCACAGAGGGCAACGCGCAGTGCATTTCAGCAGTGGTGACAGTGACCACGGGCCACGTGTGCGGGTGCACGTTTTGACAAGCCGCAGCATGCAGCCTCGTCTTCATTGCTGGCAAAATTGCTTAGCTAGTGGTGCTTACTATGCTGAAAAACAGCATTCCGTAGCTGAGAATTTACTCTAAGAGTCACTCATTTCATCTGTTGTCATTTCCATGAGAATAAACAGGAGGCATTACTTGCAGAGGAACTCACATATATGCGGCCCACGACAGTTCCTCTTTACTCAGTGCATCCCAGGCAAACCAGCAGGTGGACACTCGCACTGCACACCATGTGCAGTGCCGTTGGTTTCCTCAGGTCCAGGCTGTCTTCCTCTGCGGTGCACACCAGGCAAGAGATTCCCCGAAGGGGAGACTTTTCATCCCAGCTGCCAGGAGTTGTCTCTGCTACTGATACGTCTTATTTGGAATCACCATTTTGTATCCCTCTTTCGCCCTGTTTCACACCACTGTTACAACGAGAAAAAACGTAGCCAAGGACAGAAGGAAATGAGTTTAGCAACCATTCAGTGCAGCGCCTAGCACTGAGGTGACCATTTCCAAACGGGGTGTGTGAATACATGATAAAATACAAGCAAACCTGTAGAACAAGAACAACCCGAGTTTACAAAGAACTGGTAGTCTGAATGTAGCCTTCACACATCAGGCATCCGCTTTTTCCACCCTTTTCTCTCCGTAACGACGTTTCCGAGCTCAGGGGGGATTTTCCCCGTAGGGGCAGGGATGCGAGGTGTCAGAGTGAGAACTCATGAAACAGATACACTTCTTAGTTTGTAATTGCGTCTGTGGACGTGTGCTGCTCTGGAAGGAACACCCAACGTTTATGCGACTGTGATAGGAAACACTGAAACTGAAGCGATCAATTCCCCACTCCCAGCTCTGCCGGGCTGCGAGGTTCGCGAAGGGAGAGCACAGGTGAGGCGGCTCCGCCCTCACAGAACGGGCAGCAACGCCTGCGAGAGGCCCGTGACCTTCAGGTGACCCCAGCCCGGCCACCTCCACCTGGAAAGGGCGGGAAGGCTGAGGCGAGGGAAAGAAGTGGCGGGAAGAGAGAGCGGCGTTCTGGGCTCCTATTGGCTGCCGGGAGGCAGGGAAACCTATATAAGGCGCACGGGCGGGAAAACGCGCCTCAGGTGAGTGTGGGGAGAAGCTGAGCGCTGAGAGGGAGTGGAAGGATAGCAACGGAATCCGAGCGGCTCCGGAACCGAGGTGCGGCGCGGCGGGGCAGAGGGGCGAACGGGACGGACGGAGGCGGGCGGTGGGCAGGATGTGCTGGGAAGGACGGCTGACTGAAGAGTCGCAGCGGAGCAAGCAGGGGGGAGAGCGGAGCCTCGGGCGGCAGGGAGGGGGGCGCGGCCGGAGCGCGGTCTTACTTGCAGGTGCTACCTGACAGCAGCGAACAGCCGTAATAAAGGACTTTTTCTCGGTGGGGTCGTGTCCTTCAGGAACTTTGTTTCTATGTATCGCGTGAGGTTGGCGAGAATGGAGAATGTGAGAGAGAGACTAAGAACAAAAAGGAGCAGGCAGTGGAGTGCTAACGAATGGTTCTCTATCCTGCCTTGAAACGTCCGTGGCCGTAAGTACGCGGATCTGGCAGGCACATTTCCAGCACGAGGAGCTGCACCGCAGCACGACAGGCGCCCCCTTCCTGATTTGCCTACAGTTGACCTGGTGGTGGCGCCATACCTTTACCTCAGCCTTAGGAAGGCGGTACTGCCTTCTGCTCAGGGCAGTTCTGGCTGCATGGGGATGGGGAGGGGGGGGGATGCAAGTGAAAAGTAGCCCTGCCTCATGTTTCAGGATCTGCTGCCGAGGAAAGAAGGAGCGGCGTGGAGAAGCGGGAGGCTGGCAGGAGCGAGGATGAAGAGGAAGCAGAAGCCTGCAAACGTGGGGGGGAAAGAGAGAGGCAGGCTGGGCAAAGCAGCTCCCTGTTAGCAGGGGCATAGTCAAATGTGAGTTGAGCGTTGCCTGCACCTTGGGTGACCAGGCCGGCTTTGTGCTGGGCGACCTCCCTGTAAGCAGGGCTCGGGTCTTTGCTGTAGTTGGCCTTTTGCCTTGTTGCTCCTTTGGCTGCCTGGGGAGCGTGGCCCCCTGTACGGAGGGCGAGAGCCACCTCTCCGCACCCGAGTGGGAAACGGAGCTC
>JAPSGF010000105.1:102652-198588 GCA_035772895.1 Perdix hodgsoniae
CGCACTAATGGTGTCGTGCCTCGTGTTTCAGGATCTGCTGCCGAAGATAGAAGAAGCAGCGTGGAGATGCGGTAGTCTGGCAGGAGTGAGGATCAAGCAGTAGCTTTTTGCTGTCTTATTTCTTGCTTTTCTCTTTTGTGTTTAGTAATTGCAGCTTAAGCATGTATGTTGTACTTGATTTCTCCTCATTGTCTTCATTTTCTCCTTAGAATAAATTTTTTGTACTTGTTTACATAGTTTCTTGTTGTTGTCTTTGAAACTGTTTAGCAGTCACTGGAGGTGATGGTCTGTATTTGAGGTGCCAGCTCTATGTAACCAGTTATCTATGAGGAGGGTTTAACTCTCCTGCTTCAGCCGCAGTTTGGGTTAATTCATGAGCTGAGTTATGTAGCCTTCTTCAGTTCAATCTCTGCATCACTAGAAGTTTGGGGCTGGGGGTGGGTTTGGTGCTGACTGCCTCCATTCCGTCCTGGGAGGGCCGCTGTGCCCAGGAGTATAGAAGGGTGGGTCTTGGCTCCCTCTGTCCAGGCACTCTCATGCTTGCATACCATTTCAGGCTTTGACCTGGCTAGTCCACTGCAGGCCTATTTTGAGTTTTGGTATTCAATTTAGTAGCATGAATCCTCTTGTTTCTTACTCACTGATCGGTGTTTGCCATTGGTTTCTTTCCTCCACCGCTATGGAGAATCCTTCAAGCTGTTCTGGGTGTTTTGATGTCCTTTGTTGGAGGCATAGTGCTGACTGATGTAGCAGTGCTTTTCCCTTAATCTTGCCCAGCCAGCTATCTTGTCAAGCCAGCTCAGGGTAGTTTCTTTTAGCTGAATGAGGTGGGCTCGTTTCCTGCAACACTTGTGTTGGACTCTGCTCCAGATGTTATTCAGAGGTGTCATCCGAGCACCATGTCTCTAGATGGAAGGGATAACAGTGTGCTCAGGAGTGCTTGGTTCCTTACTGAGGGTTAGTGTGGTTCTTTCTGCTAGTGCTTTATCCACCCTCTTTAGAGCCTGAACTATTGCACTTTCTGGGGTGATGTAGCTGTAATCAATGGGGGTGCTCATTTTGTTTCTCCGTTGTTTTGGAGGTAGCTGAGCACTGTGCAGTTGTTGGCTCACTCCCCCGCTTCCCAAAGAGAAGGAGAAGGGACTGGGGGTGGGGGATCAAGTAGAACTAGTGGATTGGGATTAAAAATAATTTACTAATGTTGAGAAAAGAAAGTGGGCAAGAGGGGCGTCAGCTATGACGCATACATACACACATAGATCTATGTGTAAAAACTGATGCCCAATCACTTGGTCAGCCCCCACTGATTGATGCCACGCCAGTCCCCAAGCACCAGCTGCCCTCCTGAAACTGGTCTGAAACTGGTGTTTTTCCAGGCACCAGAAGCAGAAAATCTGCTGATGTCTGAATAACTCACTCTGATCTGTGTAAGTGGTGGTCCTGTATCCTTGCTTTTACTCTTCTGTAATACAGATCTGAGCATAACACTTTGGGGAATAGAAGGACATGGAAAGATGAGGAAATCAGGCCTATCTATTGATTGAGTTTGGGACAAGAAGAGTAGGAATAGTTTTACTGCTTGAAAGAACCCATGAGCATCTCAAGCTGTGTGTAAGAGCGGCATGACGTACTGTTCCTGTGGCAAACATATGGATGTGTGGTTTGCCTGAGACACGGTGATATTAATCTAATTTTCAGTTTGCAAGAGTTGATGTGCTTGAGCTGATGTTTGCTTGAGAACAGATCCCATGCCAGAAAAAGGAACGGTGATTTTAGTAGCTGTTTAAAAAATCTGGATGGCAATAAATAAAGTACAAGCCACAGTGAGTTTTCTTGTTTTCCAGAAACTCGAAATTTCTCTAGTTTTTATTTTGTTTGTTTTTGAGAACTCTGCCTGTTTGCTGTTAAAATGTTAGCGTTACAGACAAATCAAATAGGGAAACTTTAACCAGATCCATAGGAGCTTTAAAATCTCCTCTTTATTAGCTGGTTGCTTGTATGAGGCCAGCAGGACTTGACTTGCAGTGTCATTTACTCACTGGGTTCTTGTTTCATGAAGAGATGTCCAGCTGTGTATGACACATGAAGGGATAATAGTAGGAGCACACTAACAAGCAGCAGAAAAGCATGGAGCATACACATTTTCTTTGTAAGATCAATCAAGCTCTTTTTTTCTCCACCAAGCATCAGGGAGCATGTATTGTCAATGGGTGTTACAGAAGCTTATGTTTCCCGTTAATTATTTTGTAACTGTGTTTCTTTCAGCATCAGATGTAAAAGCCAAGGGCTTTTTGTTTTGGCATTAATTGCTGTCTTTGTGATCAAGCACTGTTTGCTCCTGTGACAAAATAATCAGCACTAGGGTATGTTTACAGCTATTCCCTCAGGGTTCCCTTCGAAGAGGAATATATATCCTCTATGTGTTTTCATGCACATGAAGAGCTGGTTCAGATCTCTGTAACAGGTTGCTTGATAAACACTTCTGAGACATATCTTATAGCATACCAAATATAAAACAGATAGTGTGTCCTTTTCAATTAGAATTATTTTTGACAAGTTGACAACTTGTATTCATTAAATTTGAACAGGCAGAGGACAGCACAGATGGAGTATTAGCAGCAACCTCTGCCATACTTGGTCTCTCCGAAGCTGATAGAGCAGCAGTGGCAACTTTGGCCCAGATCAATCATTTCAACATGGGTGGAGTAGCAGAAGCAACTTCTGCCCCACTTGCTCTCTCTCACACAGATGAACTAGAAGTGGAAGTTTATGCCTCATTCAATGACATCTACATGGATGGAGTATCAGTGGCATCTTCTGCACAGACCAATCTCTCCAATAGAGATGGAGAAGCAGCGGCAACTTCTGAACTGATCAATCTCTCCAACACAGATGGAATAGCAACGACAATTACTGCCCTACTCCATCCCTCCAACGCAGATGGAGTACAGGGACAACTTCTGCCCTGCTCAGTCACTCCAACACAGATGGAGTAGCAGCATCAACTTCTACCCCACTCAATCTCTCCAACATGGATGGAGAAGCAGTGGCAACTTCTGCACCGATCAGCCTCTCAAACAGAGATAGAGTAGCAGGAGCAAGTTCTGCCCCGCTCAGTCTCCCCTACACAGATGGACTAGAAGCAGCAGTGTATGCCCCATTCAATGACTCTTACATAAATGGAGTAGCAGCCCTAATTTCTGCCCTGTTTCAGTCTCTCCAACACAGACGGAGAAGCAGCGGCAAATTCTGGCCCGCTCTGTCTTCCAATACAGCTGGAGAAGCAGCGGCAACTTCTGCCCCATTAGTCTGACTGAAACCTTTGAAAGTCACTCAAGCTCAGCAAATAATGTGCAGGGATTTAAGAGACAACTTGAACAATGGTCTTCCTGGGTAGAAAACCCCTTCTGGGCCACACTTTTCCTCTCTGGAGAACTGCGTAATCTTTGCTACTCAATGAAGTTCTTCCATCCCACCATAACTACTGTTGTGAATGTTTTCTTCTAAGGATAAGCACTCTGAGTTAGTCCCGTTATTCTATAGTCTATTTTTACAGAATTACGGTGATACAGACTGTTTGCTTAAAAGAAAAATGTGCATATGAAACCTTGGAAGCCCTGTTGCACATTATATAGATACCAGTACCTTGATGTTTATTATGATTTGTTGAAGAAAGTAACACAAAGCGTAACAACGTTATGTATTAATGGCAGTTGCACAGTCACATTTTGTACAACCATATGCAGAATGAGTTGTGTTCAGTGTTGTTTCCTAGCAAGCACAATTCTAGGCATCGGTACTGCCAAAAACAGTGGTGTTGGTGCTTTTGCAGCTGGTGGTAGAACCCAGTTCCAAAGGATCATGGAGAAGTTCCGGAAGTTTTTCTGCTGATTGAGAAAGACATGGAGAAGGTCTGTGCCTGCTGGTTTCTTTTCACAAGGGCACTTAGGTGTGCTTAAAAGCCTGGTAACACCTGCTGGGTGTTGCTTCCTGGTAGGCACAATTACAGTAGGAAAGCATGAAAACACAGCTCTGTTGGCACTTAGTCATGGAGTGCCCTTTTCCTCTCATGCCCAGGAAGTGCAGAGAGATGTTCAACTTAACTGTTCCAACAGATTGTTTTTAATAGACGTATGTTCCTTCCCTTGTCTCTGCAAACGCTTCACGGTGCACTCAACTGTTAGACTGATCTTCTGAGTAAAAGCATAGTGATGACCCGGTGTACACTGCATTTCAAAATATCTACTTTACGTAACTGTTCTGGTTTTGTGTTTTTTTGTTGTCGGCTTTCCATGTCATAACATCGTGTAAAGCAGTGGGAATTAAAGAGTTAATGGTCTGGTTCCGTGGACTGCCTTTTTTGAGCAACTTTACTTCTTGGAGGGGAGGTGCAGCATTCCATGGAGCACTTAGTGCCCAGAGGAAAAAAAGGTGGAGCTCCTGGCAGCACACCAGCCTCTGCTTAAGGCCTCAGTTTTGGACACACTCTCTCATTTTGTTTGATTTTGTCGGATTTAGTAAATTAGCATTCCTTTTCAGATCATTGCCGTTGCTCTGGGTTTTTTTTAGACCCATCCACTACCTCCCTACCCTTCCCCCCCCCTACTGCTTTCTCTCTGGAGGTGCCAGCCTGGGAGTGCCCTGCCTCATTAGTTACAAGGCTGGGTTGGATTGGCCATAAATGGTTAACACTTTTTTTTTTCTTTTCTTTTTTTTTTTTTTTTCCTCTCTCCTCCTCTTTCTGCTGGAGAAGAGCTCTGCAAAGAAGGACCTGGTGGACAAGTGGTTGGCCATGAGCCAGCAGGGTGCCTTGGTGGCCAGGAAGACCTGTAACCTCATTACTGCCAGCCTGATTATTAATAAAGGGTAGTAATCAGAGAGGCAGATCAGACTGGGGAGTTTTCTAGAAATATCGCTGACCTGGGACCCAGGGAGGCAACACACTTCCCTGTGGGTAAGGTCAGGCTGACATACAGAGCCTTCCATTCCTCTCAGAAGGGAGTTGCCTACACAACCACCCTTTTGTCTTTCCTGGGAAAGGCACTTTGCATTTTTCTGCAGGGACATTTCCCTTTCCCAATGTAAATGTTTGCATTTACTCTGTCAGCAGTTGGAAGATGTGCAGAAGACCAACAAGGAAAGAGCGGTGAGTGGTATCTTTTAAGTGCTAGACAGACAAAGTAGAAGAGAAGGTCAGGTGGACACTTAAGTAGAGCAGCTCCGGAAGTCATCAGGCACTTCTAGAATTTACCAGCTATGAGCTACCTGCCTTGAAGGCCTGCCCTCGGGTTGCCTATGTTTTATTCCCTTTCTGCTGCCATTTGGCAAGTGGTGAATCCCAGCTCTGCACCCCTTTTCACTTCACAGAACACAAGCAGCTTCTCAGGGAGCTCATTTTCAGGCTGAGGGGCAGAGCACTGGCTTGGGAGCAGCATCCAGGGAAGGAAGAACACAGCAGCTTGTCCTCCTTCGAGGCTCACTGCTGTTCTGATGCCCTTTCCTATTTGTGGCCATTCTGTGACATTGCAAGGCACGCCCCTACAAAGTGTCTCAAAGTTCAGCTGCTCTGTTTGCAAGTTCTCTCAATCTCAGCACCAAAATGAGATCTTTGTTCCCTGTTAGTGGCGTTGGTGAGAAACAAAAGTACCCTCTCGCATTTTCCCCCACACTGGGAGGACATTAGCAGAGGTGTGTCCAAATGGAAAGGGGCCAGCCTGGTTTGCAATGAAAGCATCAGCAAAGAACAGGACCATCTTCTTGTCTACTGCCCCTTGCTGCCACCGTAATTCAGGATGAAAATATCAGGGCCTGCTCTTTTCCCTAAAAATAATTTCGGCTCAGGAGATGGGTACCATGCAAACCACTTGCACTGACTGTTGCTGGGACACAGCCTGTTCTCTACCTTTCCTACCACCTGTCTCCAGGGAGGTCCATGGCGGGAGCTGGTATTCTTTAGGCTGGAGCAGACTCTGGAGTGACCTTGTTCTCTACAACAGTATGAAAAGAGGTTGTAGTGAGGTGGCCACAGGCCTCTTTTCCCAGGTAAGTAGCAATAGAACAAGACGTAACAGCTTTAAGATGCAGCATGGGAGGTTTAGGTTGTATATCAGGAAAAATTTATTCTGAGAAGGAGTGATGAGGCATTGGAACATACTGCCCAGGGATGTAGTGGAGACACTATCCCTGAAGGTGTTCAGGAAGTGTGTGGATGTAGCACCCTGGCACGGTTTAGTGGGCATGGTGGGAGTTGAAGGTTGGACTAAATGGTCTTAGTGATCTTTTCCAATCCTAATGATTCTATGATTCTAAGAGGGCACAGTCTGCTTTTTTATTATTATTATTTTATTTTTTTATTATTATTATTATTAAATTAAACCACAACTTTGAAGAGCATGTTGTGGGCTGTTGGCTGTGCTCAAAATCTCTGCTCTCTGCTATTTGTTTTGCTTAAGCTACTGTTAACAGTAAGAGGCTCAGTTCCATGAACGAGGATGTTAACCTCTGTGTGTTACTGCTAGTGTACTGCAAATGCCAAATGGTACTCAGAAATGCTTCTGATAACACGTAAATTCCACATAACAAATCAGATCAAGCTTACCCAACATCTCCTGAGTAAAAGGCCAGAACTGTCTTGCAACTAGTAATTTTTAAGGTGCCCTTATATAAGACCACCTCTCTTCTATGCTGCATGCAGTGGTGTCCTACTTTGGCCTAAACATATCTGTGTATTGGAAAGAAGTGAAAATGATTCCCAAACATTTAAAAATAATTAACTTCACATGCACACTGATAAATATGCAACACAAATACTTTTTTCAGAATCTACTACTAAGTAATGCATTTTACTCTGAGCATCTTAGTGGTCTTCCTCTTGACCCTCTCTAAGAGCTCCCTGTCTTCCTTGTATTGGGGGCCACAGTACTCCAGATGGGCCTCAAAAGGTCAGAGTAGAGAGGGACAAATTAATTTTACTAATTAATTTAATCTTCTTACATTACTTACATTAATCTTATTACTTAAGCTACTTGTTAAGCTATTTATCTTAAATGCAGAGAATGACTGACAACTCTGAAGTTCTTTTAACTTGGGTTGCAAGCAGTTAATTCAACTTTTTGTTTTAATCTTCTGATACCGAGATACTTTACTCTTTGAAAAGGGAGTGGATTCCTATCAGTGGAGTAATAGAAGAGAATATCCAGTTTTTGCAAAGGTAAAGACTGAACTGGCTGAGACCACACTGCTCGATGTTTTCAACTGTCTTGAATTGGGAGAATTGCTGCCCATTGCTTAAGAAATCTTGAACTCAAGATGCTACGAGAGAAATCAGTTAGTACTGTGACCTGCTGGGTAACTCCTTTTTGATGAGCAGGACATTTCTCATGACGATGCTGCAGGCCTTCTATGCACGCCATTCTTTGAACACCTGCACAGTGCCCAAAGGCACGCTCCGTTCAGTTTGATTCCTATAAACCACTCACGGTAAATAACCAACTAATGAGAATTTTGTCTGCAGATGATGGAATCCGAGCTGCCGCTATCTTTCCAGGCTGACTTCATTCCAGAACAGGCAGGCAGCTGTTTGCAGATGTCTGCCTAGCAGCAGTACTTTCTACACCATTTTTCAATCGAACGGCGAATCACCAACCGCAAGCTGAAATGCTCTCTCTTTAATCAGACACCGCGGTGGGAAAGAACGGTGGGTACTTTCTGAATGTTTATTTATTCGTTCAGTTCATTTTAACTGATTATCTCCTCTGACAGCCTACATACAGCTCAACTTCTTCCCCGAGTACATCGCCACGAACCTTCCAGAAACGCACGCGGAAACCCGAGCGCGCACTCGGTTGCCCCCGGGGTTTCCCCGACTGCAGCGCAGGGGCTCCCTTCCCTCCCAGCCCGGCGCAGAGCAGTGACGTCATCCTGGGGCTCCGCCGCCGATCGACGTCATCGGGGGGCGCCACGCGGGAGCGGCCGCTCTGCCTCCCTTCCTCCGGCCATGTTCCCCTCGGCTCCCGCTTCGCCGCGGACTCCCGGCGGCTCGGCCCGCAGGGCCCTCGGCAGCGCCGCTCCGAGCCCCCTCTCCCGACCGGGCAGCAGGAAGAACCTGGCCGTGGTGGCGGCGGCCGGCTCCCCCGGGCTCTTCTCCCCGGTGGCTCGGAGGAGCGGCTCCCTCTCGGCTCGGTGAGTGCGGCTGAGGGGCGCCGAGCCGCATCGCAGAGTCTGGGCAGGGTGCTGGGTGCTGCAGTAACAGTAGCCGGTGGTAGAGGTAATCAGCAGTGGGGCTGGCGATGGAGAAATGCTAGATAACGCCGCGCGGTGAGTGAGCTGTTCCCTCCGGTTGTTCTTGCAGTTGTGCTGAAGAGTTTAGACTTCAGGACAGGTCCTATAGAATAGGATCTTGCCCTCTGCTGGAAGCAGTGTGTGAATCAGCCTTTCTTTTATACTTAATTCAGGCCACAGTAAGAGTTTTCTGCCTATCTATGGATTTGGTTTACTTAGTGATATTCAGTAAGGAGCCTTTCTGAAAGATGCAGGAAATTCACGTGCCCAGTATTGTCTGGATTGTGTTGACTGAGATCTTTTCTTGGTAGGATATTTGGTATCATCTCACATTATCCAGTTCTGACTGAAACACCCTATATTGAGCATTTTGTGCTTCCTGAATAATGAATAGCTTTGGGCAACCCTCCCCCCCTTAAAAGGCTGGAAATTTACAACGAGAATGACTTCATCCCGCATCCCACGACCACCAGAGATGTTAACTATTTCTTGGAATTTTTGCCCCTGCCCTTGGAATGTAATGAAGATGTATATGCTATTCCTTTAAATATGTAGTCACTGCTTCTCTCTGTGTGCATGTTAGTGGAGAGATCCTCCGTGCATCCATCACTGTAATAATACCTGCGTGACAGAACTTAATGGTGTGTCAGGTTACTTTCTTTTAGAGTTTAATATAAAATGCTGCAAGTATGTTGTAACCCTCTTACTGACTTTTGAATGTGAGGATTCCTCAGATATGTCTAAAATAGAGAAAGGAACAGGAAGCTATACATGGAAAACAAAGCAGAAGCATGAAAAGTGTAGACATCTGAAGTAAAGCTCTACTGGAGTTTCTGAAGAAGCAATAGAGAACTAATCACAGCTTTTGTTTTGTTTAAGTGCAACTCCCACCAGAGTTATACAGCATCCCTCAGCAAATGAGACTGTTAACTACGATGTGAAAGCTTTTGGATCCGCCCTGCCTGTTAAGGTGATGGAAGCCCTGAAAAACGCTGATGGTAAGACTAGATCTTATCCACTATTTTCCTTCTGAAAGTTGACAAGTAAAAGAAAAGTTAATGTGGTGTTGATGCTATTTAAAAGCTGACTGCAGTGGAAGATGAAATGCCTGTGACTTTGCTAGAATCCAGCATGCTTAACTGTAATTGCAGTTATAATAATACAGGTGTATGAATGCATGTAAGCATTGCTCAGAATACTGACTTGTTTTGGAGAACTGGTTGTTCCTTTTTTTTTTTTTAAATCCATGTGCTCTGTGCCATTAAATTAGATACACAGTCAGTTAAATTCAGCTTCAGCTCATGCAATGATGATAAAACCAGTGGATGAAAATAAACAGAAACGATGGCTTGATTATCTGTTCCAAAACCCCAATAATAGAAACTGTTTTTTCACTTTGATAAATCACTTAAGCTTAATTTATCTAACAGAGATAAGAGAAACCAAGGATATAAAGCTTTATAATAGCTTTGTAAAATTCTTCAGCTGTTTTAAAGATGATTTTAATCTGCAGTGATTGGCCAACTTCTAGAGTTGTGTTGCTTTTCGCTCTCAAAAGTTGAGGATTTGTCAAATGGATTTTTTATACTGTATTTAGTAATTGGTATCTTAAATCTGTGGAAGATCTAACATGGAATTTAGTTTTGCTGCGAAAGATTTTGCTGCTGTCTCTTTGTGTATGAGACTGAAGGTGAGTTGATTTTCAGCTTACTCTGTATTGTTGTATTAACCCTTTGAAAAATTACTTTCTGTGTAGCTGATGACCGTCTGAGCGTTCAGGTAGATGAAAGCGGATGGGCCTGGCTAGTTCATAAAGAAAGGCTGATTATTT
Organism: Perdix hodgsoniae; assembly: GCA_035772895.1. Lineage (NCBI taxonomy): Eukaryota > Metazoa > Chordata > Aves > Galliformes > Phasianidae > Perdix > Perdix hodgsoniae. Next base: position 112,764 of record JAPSGF010000105.1, read on the forward strand.
GGAAGATTGGTCAGTCTCCTGTTGCAAAGGTAAATGAGAGACTAAGATGAAAAATGTGTATGTGTATGTTTGAGCTAGTTGGACAGGTTACCCAGTTGTGTTGCTTTAAATCAAGGCTTCTTTATAACTTAAAGTTTGCTTCTTCCACCAACAGCAGCATTTGATATGAAGTCATGCAAACAGCAGTAATTCAAGTTTTTGGCTGAGTTTAACTGCTTTGTATTTCTCACTTCATTTCTAATTGTCACCTTAACATCCAAGTGAAACTTCTACATTTTAATGTGTTAGCCTTGATAAAGTTTATTCCACTATTTTGAAATGAGTTGGTATCTTACACGTTGGTTTAGACACTCCTGAGAGTGACTTTGAAGTGAATTTCAGCAGTGTTGAATGTATATTTCCTTTAGTTTTTCTTACGTCAAGAAAAATGTTTTTCTATGGGAACGCTTTTCTAGCAGTAGCACAGTGCGTAGCAAGTATGTTCAGAGGAGCTCTGTAGTTACAAAATTTGTATCTTCCAACATCTGTTGTGCAACATCTGTTAATTATAGAGATTTGCTCTTAATGTGAGTGCAGAAATGTCAAGCATTCTGGTACTTAACAGAGGTTTTTTCAGGGATTATTGTTTTTCTGATTGATGTGTCACTTTTCTTAAGATGGGAGAATGTTGTCCTTCCTCAGGCTTTTATAGAATCATACAATCATAGAATGGTCTGGGTTGCAAAGGACCACTACTATCATCTAGTTTCAACCCCCCTACTATGTGCAGGGTCATCAATCACTAGACCAGGCTGCCCAGAGCCCCAGTTTTCTCAAGTGCTTTCTGTTTAATTTGTTCTGCCGTCTAGTTAGTGCGTTATATTAAGATATGTCTAAGTAATGACACCTCTGAAAAGAAACAAAGCTGTGGAGTTCTGAGAAACATTCAGAAGTAACAAAAGGAAAACTGTTGTGTTTGAAAATATATGTGTGTGTGTGTATGTTTTAGCTGTTTGCTTGTTATGATAAACTTGTAAAAAAATCTCTTTTGACTTTCTTTGTTTTTATCTTGTGTGTGGGTTTTTTTCCCCTCATGCAGTGTGCAGGCTAGTTTAAAATCAGTTTTTGTCAGGGTCAGCAGCTGTGGAGACTTTGTGGCTCGGGAGTAAGTTTTTAGTCTCATCTTTATAATTGCATCTCTTACAGTTATCTCTGTGCAAGGAACTTCAGCTGCCACCCAGTGACTACCAGTGGAGTTCCAGTTTAGCAGCTATATCTTGTCTCAGTTCCTCAGGTGACGCACCTTCCCTGCAGGTGATCCAGCTTTTCGAAGTTTGTGTTTAAAATACATGTTAAAATGTTGGACCAACCTTGAATATGTGCTATTTTATCTGGTGTATTTTGTTTTTAATCTATTTTAAAATTGTGTACTTGTTATCATGTATTTTAAAAGTTAGGATTGTTGGTTTCTGTTAAATATGCTTGAAATAAACTCTCTTCATTTTATACCCCTTACATGTTACATAATCAGAATACCATGTAGTTTCTATGAGGATTACTTAGCATGCTTTCTCGACTAATGAAGAAATATTTAGTTAACTAGCACCTGGGTGTTCAAATACTCAGTATAAGCAGGTGCAGCTGAACTGTGTGCTAGCTGAAAGGAGTTCAGCTGTCTTTTAATTCTGAGTACCCATAGCTGAAAAGCAAAAAACAAGCACCTTCCCCTTCCGTAGTCCTTGTAGCAAAGTTGACATTGGAAGTCTCTTGCATCATGCTTTGAATTTGGTGTCTGGGTGGTTTTCTAAGTCAGAAGCCCTAATAGAGGCACACAGTGCCCTTATTTTTTGAAGAAAAAAAATCTGTTTTCATTTTCTTAATCAATCCTGAGCAGTTTCTTTATTAAATTATAATTTTCCATTTTAAGTCATCATCTTGGCATCCAGAATTCCCCGCTACATCTTTTGTCTTGCAGCTTGTCATGTAGATTTTTGCTTTTCAGTAGCAAACTGAAGTATCAGAAACACAAACTCACACAAGCTATTATTAGCAAGATAAGCAAGTAGAGCATTCTCTGCATGTATTAAGATATGCTGCAGAGTCATTTTGCTGTTCAGTGTATGCCTGTGAATATGCGCCCATATATATTCACTACATTTTCATGCATGAGTCCCTCACAGTCTTGATATCTTGTAATGTAAATAGGGTGCTGTAGGTAGAGCTGCAGTCTGATTGTTTTTGTCTTGCATGTTACGATGATTATTTTCCCACTTCAAGTCCCTGGCAATAATGGTTGCTACCAGCGAAGGTTCTGTGCGCTACTGGCCCAGTCTTGCCCATGAGGGTTCCTATACTGAGACTTTCACAGACTTTGGAGGCTCTCTGTGCAGTTTCCTGACAGCAGTGAAGGTACAGTACAATCAGTTTATATAAAAATACTGCTTTACTATGTCCAGTTTTTAGGTGTCAAATTGAGGAAAGTGAGATCTTCGCACTGACTTCATTGTTAAAACTACAAGTATGAGAATTTAGAGCTAAAGGAACCATTTTAAGTCAGTGATCTAAAAGTGCATTATTGGATATTAGTCCACCTGTTGGTGGACAGATTTAATCTGCAGCATAACTTTTGTATGGTATGATCATGAAAATTAGGTAAACTTTGTTGTTTCAGTAGCCTCCAGGCTGTGGCTGGTGCTATGGCAATGCCGCTGTCTATGCTGGTTAATTTTTACGGGGTTGTTATTTGAAACAAGTTCATGAAATGAAGTGAATGTCTGCCAGTGGTCAGAGCCCATCTTTCAGTTTAGATTCCTTTAAAGGATATAATGCTAGTACGTGTAGAGTACTGTGATGTGATCCAGCATGTAATATGTGGAGAATAGCAGATCACTTCAGAAACACACTCCTTATGCAAATTTAATGTAGATGCACCCATTAGGACACAAAAATGCACTAGCACAGAAGTTCCCGCCTTTAAAATAAGGTGTATAAGCACCTAGAATGGAATGCTTGCTTTGCCTTGTGTTCAAGACTTCATGTTTTTCTAGTGCAAAGATCATACTGATTTTCAGTATAGGATCCATAGTGCCACGTGGGATTTTAATACTGTGGTTAGAAATGAGCTTCATGGGTAAAAATGTGATGCTGTCCAGAGCTAAGTAAATGACTCTCTTTCGGTACTGACTACCAGTTAAATATTTTGCTTAGTGCTAATTTTTAGTATTTCTTAGAAACAAAAACAAAGCAAAACAAACAAAAAACAACAAAACAAAACATTTAAAAGCCCCGCCTTTTTCTAGTATTGCGTATAATATGTTCTGATCTTGTATGCTGCTAGCATTGTTATATCTTTTCACAGTTACATGTTTGCTATTGCTCTACTCGGATGTACATAAGAATATATTTCTGTCAAGTAATATGTATGACTCGTGTCTTGTTCAGTCTTTCTCTTTGTGAGCTGACAAAGAATTTTATGACCATTTAATTACTTCAGGAATGAGCTTTTAACTTTTTAACATAATTCCTTTTTTTTTTTTTTTTTTTTTTAAGGGAGGAAGCTTTATTTTATCATCTTCCAGAGGCCAACTAGTTCGACTGATTCCGGATAGTTCTGGCAAGATTCATCAGCATGCTCTGCCACAGGGTCAGGGCATGTTTTCTGGAATTGGTCGAAAAGTTTCTTCTCTTCTGGGTATTTTATCACCTGGAAATGATGCTGTGGTAAGCCTGGAAAAAAATTTAGATGCTAATCTACTTTAATTTCTGTCTGTGCTTTCTAGTTTCAGTATTTTGGAGAGGAAAAGCACAAGTTTGCCTTTGGTATGATGTCAAAGAAAAAATAGAAGATTCTTAATGATTTTATGTTATTTACTTTTTTTTTTTCTTTGAAATAAAAAGGCAGGCAGAAATCAGATAAATATGTATGTTGTGTATTGGAGAACGATTATTTATTCTTTAGATCTGAAAAAAAAAAACAGCTTTAAAGCACAGTGTTTCCTGGGGAGTTTGCAAAGCCTTTAAGTCTCACCTCTTGTTCCAGTTTACCAAGGGAGTGATTTTTGTGTGGCCAGAGTGATATAGATCATTGTATCTGAGATTTCTCTATTTTAAATGCAGATTTCTAGCGTTCTTTGGGATAAAGAGAGATCAAGCTTTTATATGCTAACAAATTCAAGTTTAAACAAATGGGAGATTGACAGTTCATCAGAACGTTATATTCTCAGCTGGGATGTCAGCAGAATCCTGAAGGAGCACATTTCAGATGCGATTTGGGTAAGAACAAACTCACTGGGAAGTTTTGTTTTGTTTCTTTAATAAGCAGCCTATTCGTGTATGGTTTTAAGCCAGATACGTTATGTTTCTTTCTGTTTGTTGTTTTTTTTTTTTAGGGTTCTGAAAGTAACTATGAAGATATTAAAGGAGGAGTAAATATACTGTATATGGATTTACAGCAAAATCGGTAAGGAAGTTCACTTGCATCTGGTAAAGTAAATCTACTAGCTGCATTCTGCTTTCTTATCAAAATCTTTTTCTAATAAAATAAAATTTAATTTTACTTGACTGTCATTAATAAAATAAGTACATCAGCTAACTAGATAATCATAGCATGAAGCACAAAATCAGCTTTCTAGTATTATGACTTTTACCTAAGAATAACGTTTTTCATTTTTTTAATGTCGTTTTTATTAGGTTTTTATAATACAAAGACATTGAATATCAAGTATAACTTTTATTCCAGCAGATTTAGAAAGTTTTCTGTATCTCTTGTGTTTGATTTAATTACATAAAATCTTCCCAACTGGATTGGTTCGGTTTTGCACTATAGTATGCATACTTTTAATAAAACAGAATGAAAGAACAAAGAGCTTGTTTTTTAGAAAGAAGTAGTAATTTACTTTAAAATATTGTACTACTATACAATAGGGAAGGTATTTATTTGTAATTGTACTTAAATGTCTTTTTTCCAAGGATAGAGTTCAAGCAAGTGAAATATTTAATAATCACCTCTACTGACGTGCTGATCTCTTTTGTTGAATAGTGATGGCCTGGTGATACTTGCTGCAGCGTGGCATCCTGGAGATCATCCATGTCTTGTCTACTATACTCTGATAACAGTAGAAGATAAAGGCTTGCAGATGTCTGATGATGTTGCCGTGGAGGTCACACAGTATAATCCATCTTTTCAGGTATGCAAAGAAAGCTCTAAACTGAGTAGGGAGTGGAAGTGAAAACAGAAACAACAGAATCACAAAAGTTGGAAGGTGCCTCTGGAGATCATTGAGTTGAACTCCCCTGCTAAAGCAGGTTCCCTACAGCAGGTTGCACAGGTTGGCATCCAAATATGTCTTGAGTATCTCCTGAGAAAAAGATTGTACAACCCCTCTGGACAGCCTGTTCTGGTGCTCTGTCACTGACAGTAAACAAGAAGTTCTTCCTTATGTTAGCGTGTTCCTATTTCTGCCCGTTGCCCCATGTTCAGTTGTTGCTGACCATCGAAGAGAGTCCACTGCCATCAACTTGACTCCCGTATTTAAGACAAATATAAACAGTACTGACATCATCTCTCAGCTTTTCCTCATAAGGAGGTACTTCAAGCCCTTAATCATATGTTTTGCTCTCCCTGGTCTCTTTCTGGAAGACACTTGTCTGAAATGGAGAGCCCAGAACTGGACGCAGTATTCCAGATGTGGTTTCACCAGGGCAGAGCGGAGAGTCTGTACCTCCCTCAGCCTGCTGGCTGTGCTCTTTGTAATGCACCCCACATACCTTTGGCCTTCTCAGCCACAAGAGCTTACTGCTGGCTCATGGCTACCAACCTGTTGTCAGTGAGGTCACTCAGGAGCTTCTCTGTAGAGATCATTTCCAGCAAGTCATCCCCCAGCCTGTACTGCTGAATGCAGTTACTTATTCCTCTCCAGGTGCAAGACTCTACACTTGCCCTTGAATGTCATCAGGTTCCTCTCTGCCCAACTCTCTAGACTGTCCAGGTCCCACTGAATGGCAGCACAGCCTTCTGATGTGACAGTCGCCCCTCCCAGCTTTGTATTGTTAGCAAACTTGCTGAGAGTGGACTCTATCCATTCATCTGGGTCATTGATGAAGATGTTGAATAAAACTGGCCTCAGTGCCAATCCCTGGGGAATGCTGCTAGTTATAGGCCTAAAATCTTAAACTTTAGGGCAAATGTAAAGCATCCTTTTGGGCCTGAGGTTTTTTTTTGTTGCTTTATCTCTGTCTTGTTTGAAAAAAATTGAAAATAAATTTAATGCAACTCTAGATCAGTCTTTAAAATGTTAGATGTTTATTTGTTTAAGGTATTGATTATGATACTGTTCATATGTAACACTTTCAGTCTGAAGAGGAAGTAATGTGCTGTCTGGTGGTCCCAGATTACTTCAGCCATGCTGCTTACCTTTATAAGGAAGATGAAGTGTTTGCTTGTTCCACTGGAACTGGAAGAATTTCATTACCACAGGAGAAAATTTTATTTGGCTTTCAAGGTAGCATGCAGGGGAAAATGAAATGTGTTGTTGATGTTTTTTAATTGAATGTGTTTATGCCATTATATTTCATAAAGAGTAGAATCATATTTACATGCCTTTTTCTCTTTATGTCTTCCAAATTCAAGTTTTTTTTGTAGATTTATGGAGAAAGCACCAAAATGACAGCTGTCATGTTTCCATGACATGTCAATACCATTATTGATTATTCTGCAGTATTTTAGATGAAGTAAATCCACGATCCTGAAACTGAATCATAGAATCACAGAATGGCCTGGGTTGAAAAGGACCACAGTGATCATCCAGTTTCAAACCCCCCGCTATGTGCAAGGTCGCCAACTGCTAGACCAGGCTGCCCAGAGCCACATCCAGCCTGGTCTTGAACAGCCTGGGAATTTTTGTTTTGTTTTGGCCTCCTTTTTTTTTTTTTTTTTTTTCTCCCCCTCCCTCCTATGTTCAATTTTTCCTGAAATTAGCTTTGTTTTGAAGGTCAGCCTAACGTTTCTCGTAGATCTCTGTACCAGGTGTCCTAGTACATTGTCCTTGATATTCAGAGGTGTTTTTCAGCCTGAGGCAGAGATTAGGTAGAGTTTGAACTACCAGAGTCTTGATGGGTTTTTTGGGGTGGGTTTTTTTGTTCTGTTTCCACTGAAAAGTACACTCAAATGTATGCCATTGGTAGCAAACAGTATTCATTATTTTTGTAAGTCAGGTGCAGTTGTGGAAGTTACTATTGGTTCCTAAGAAAATGTTTATGAAACTGTGTCATATTTTCTTCTTAATGTTGTATTTGACATGCCTTTATTCCTTTGTTGCCATCCTAGGAGATAGCATTTTAGGAGCAGGTTCCTATACTAGCCTCCCCATCTTCTTTGCCAAAAGAAGTGGACTTCTTACCATCTTATCCAGAGAAAACATTTCTGTGCTTCCTGAAGACCTTGAAGATTCTCTGTCCTCTTCTGTTGCTGCACCAATAAGTGAGGTAATGGTTGAAAAGTGAGAACAGAAGCAAAATATTTTTTTGGACAGTTTGTGTTATCTCTTACAGTATTTGTTAGTTTGGGTAAGCTCTTTCTTCTCCCTACCCCTTGATCTGAAGTAGAAATCTCTAAGAAATGTGTAATTTTTCTCACAGGTATATTACTAGGTGTCACTAGGCCTGATAGAATACTGAGTTCAAACTGTAGAGACTGGAGATTTTGCTCTTGCTTTTCAGTCAGGATGGTCCCTAAAGCCTTTTCCTTTATATGTGTAACAGAATTTTCTTACTGCATTCTGAAAAGCTTGGAGTCTGAATTGATAGATGCTGAATATTATTTCTGCTCTTTTATGTATTTTTGTTTGAATACAGCCCTGCTAAAATGTGTGTGATAGCATTTTTATTGCCATTTTGCGCACTGTGCTTTCAGTAAGCTCTTATACTTCAAACATGTTGTCTTTAAAATGTGTGTAGAATTTGTTGTCAAGGTGTCCCTGGCGTAGGTGGGAAGAATGGAAAACTTTGCTAAAACAGGAAATAGAAGTGATGTTGATGGGCTAATAGTGAGTTTCAATTTTTATTCCAGTTAAATCACCTTTCTAATACGTTACTCTAAACTGGTATTTTAGTGGAAGAACTTTGTGGTGGTTGCTCAAATGGAACTATATTTTTCTTACGGAGTTATTCTCTATATAGATTTGTCTGCACTTTTTGTGAGCAATAGAACTTACTGTTACCTTGTTAAATTCTGTCAAAAATGTTAGTTTTGAATGCCTAAAACGTATGTGTACATGTATTACATATACACATACAGAGCTACTTTATTGTAGGGTATCTTTTGGGCTTTAAAAGCACAGCTGCTTCCAAATGGCATTTCATTTTGAATCTATATTGTTATTAAGAAAAACAGTTTTAATTTCATAATGAATCTTGCTATTTGTCTTACCTGAAATACTTTCTTTGTGTAATTTAGAGTCCTGCATTTGATCCAGCCAGTAGGCTAGAAATTGTAGCTCAAGAAGATAAGACAAAGTTACTCAAGGCTGCTTTTCTACAATACTGCAGGTAAAAATTGCGCTCTATATTTGAGACTTTGTTTGCTGTTCTTGAAGACACATTGGTACTTGAGTAGGAAATTGTCTTGGTAAAGGTTTACTGTTGTGCTTCTTAATTAATGGTTTTAGTGACACATGCACTCACTTCTTCCTTAGCTGAGGATGCATGCTAAGGAGGAGCAGACCTTATATGTGAAATATATTGTTTACTGTGTGTAAACCCTGCATACTCTGTTAGTGTCAGTGAGAACATTCTCATCTTTGCTCATTTATTTTTTCTATTCTTTCAGTGTGACACTTTGTTGTTAAAAGTAAATAGGTTTTCCTATTAATTCTCACCTTTATTTGCTTATCAGTTTTCAGTAACACTTTGGAACATGTTGAATTAATGTAGTGGTTGGTGTCCCTACATATAGCAGAGGGGTTGAAAGTGGGTGGTCACTATGGTCCTTTTCAGCCCAGGCCGTTCTGTTGTGCTATGGCATCTTTTTTTAGATTGACAGATACAAGTGAGAAAAAAGTGACATTTTGGGGTTAAAAGTAGAAATAAATATTGTTCTTCAAACTATCTTAAGGAAAGCAACCTTACTGGTGCAACACTTAGAATGCTTCTGAAGGGTTTGCTGTTCAGATAGATGGCTGATATATGATGGAGGAAGAGGGCAGATGAGAAGATATATGGAGATGCAGGCTTGGATTTTATATATATATATATATATTCAATATATATTCATTACTACAAAGCAAACAAATGGAAAGACTCTTACGACTAATTTCTGTAAAGAATATTAAGATTGGGAAAGGAGCAATTTAAGAAGAAGATTATATAAGGGATTCATTGCATAGAATAAAGAATATCAGAATAAGATGTAAACTTGCACGGAACTTAGGAAACCTCAATTTTCTGAGAACATGAACAAGGGACTGGAAACAGGATCAGAGGGAAGTCAGGAGTGGTAGGGAGAACTGTGTGAAACAGCATGAAATTCTAATGTTATATGTATGTAGGTTATATATAGTATAAACCAAGAGTTATATTCACAGAATTAAAAGAAACTAATAGTTTGGTTTGCACAACATATTTTACTAGAAAAAAAATGGCATAAAAACTCAGAAATCTGTGACAGAACAGCTGTAGCAGTGACCTGCCCAGATGGTAAAGCAGTTGATGTAGAGAAAAGTTGTGCAGCTCGTGGAAATGTGCACATCCACAAGCTGTGCATCAACCACAGTCAATCTTACAGATCTGGTGGTTATTGTATGGGTGTTCTGTGGAAAGATGGAGTTGATTCTTGCACTGTACTGGCTGATCACAGTTCGTTGTTTGGTGGAGGCAATAAAGCAGCACATAAATCCCTTAGAAATATGTGTCCTGTGGAGAGGTGAAGATAGAAGTTTCTTCCCATAAAAGATGTAATACATTCTTGTTTTTAGAAGTATGTTTTACTTTAGTAAACTTCTGTTAAATTTCTGGGTACAATTCTGATTTTATTTCAAGACATTTGGCTTAGACAAACATTCATACAAAGTCTGATTAACACTAAAAGTATAAATATTTTCCAGTTAAGGTCTTGGAATTACAGTAATCCTTGGTTGAGTACAATAATTTTTAATCACAAAGTCAAATTGATGCTTTTTGTGTATATTGAATGTTTCTTACACAGAGTGCTTCAGTACATCATCATACCTTGAAAGCTGAAAGAATGCTTAGATGCTGCTTCTTTATTCTTAATTTACTGACCTGAATAGAAAGAGTTTCTGAAATGTGTAGGAAATATGAATAATGCATTATAGCATTTGTCAGATTTTTGAGAGCTTTTACTGTATTGTCACTCATGGGACTGCTATCTTGTACTCTTGCAAGGATTTCACAGCAAGCAGTTGATCTTTGGAGATTTAATTATCAATGACAATCAATAAACAGCAAAGGCTAAATCTTTTTCTCTTAATAAGAATAGGGACAGTAAAAAGTAACTTCAAACACTTGCTGATTATGCTTTTTACTTTTAAAGACCGTGCAATCTGCTTAATTTAAAAGAATCAGAATACTTTTTATTCGTGATTAAAGATAGCCCAAACAGTGTTCAATATTTATAGTCTAAAATACAAAAAGAGTATCTCAAAAGATGCTACAATTGAGTTGTTCTTGTTCCTATAATCCTGTCATATTTTTTTATTTCATATATATTGCATTTCTCTTATTTCAGGAAAGATATAGTTAATGCTCAAAGCATGGTAGTTGAACTATTTCCGAGTAACACAGATGTGGATTCTGATGCTGAACTGGATAGGGCAGTGACTCAGATCAGTGTGGATTTAATGGATGATTATCCTGCCTCTGATCCAAGATGGGCTGAATCTGTACCTGAAGGTAAGCAAATTGTTTGGTTGATCTGTGAAAAACTGCTTATGGCGCTCCAGGAAAAATCATAATTTAATTTGCAAAGAAAGCATAAATGTTTCCTCCACCTCTAGATGTATTTTCAGAAAGGCATAAAGGTGCACCTTATGAGACTGCCAGATTAATTTGCAGTCTACTGTGGTTAGTTCTTCATATAGTAACAGAAGCAGCAAAGAAAATGGACATTCTGGGGACGGGACTTTCTGCAAAGAGTGAGTGGTACCACTTTAGTGTTTCCGTAATTCCTTGAGTAGATCTAAATTAATTTTCTGCAGATTTCAAACGTGTTAAGAAAAATAAGAGTTTGTTTCCTCATGCTTGACCCTTTGTTAGCATGGCTGTACAACTTCTGATAGGTCTGGATCCTGGGTTGGGTAGAGTTAGCTCATCTCTCTGGCGCATTGGTATTAATGCCTGCTTTAAGAAGAAAGCTATCCTGAATTTTTTTGCTATATGTAAAGGATTAAAATAGACACCTTTTAAGAAATATCCTTGTTAGTGGTTTTCTTTTCTAGAGTAGTGTTAACTTAAAGCTGCCCCCAGGACCTTGAGGCAGCAGTTGCCAATTTCTAAACAGTCTCACTTGAAAGCGTGTGTACTAAGTACACATAGATGTGTACTAAGTACATATAGATGTATGAAATTGTTGGGCATCAAATCCTTAGTGTTTTCTGAATCTCAGTTTCATCTTTAACTTGGCAATTTATCTGCACTTCTTATTGACTAAGAGAAGGGGAAGTTCCCTGCTTTTTGGAAATAGTCTTGCTAATTTTGCTGATAGTAATAGTTCTTTTGAGTTTTGTATCTTAGTAGTTTTTTGGCTTAAAAACATAAATAGAAAGTATTCAAATACAAAAAGGATTTTGTCTTTGGAGAATCTGCTGAGGTGAGATACCTGTAGGGGCGTTCATGAGGAAGCTTCCATCATCCTTACTGGCTCCCTGAACGACCTCGTTTGGTGGATGTGTTAACCCGCTTTTCAATTGGAGGTTCATTTGAGGAGGAGGAAAAGTAGTGCTGAGTTAGGCCACTGCTTATGACATATAGTGGAACTGTTCAGGCTGGGTGCTTGTAACTGCGGACTTGATTTTGTAGTAGCTGTGGACTAGGGCATATCAATTCAGCCATATAAATTCAACTAATCTACTATGATAAAAAATATTAATCTTATTAAAACTTGTAAGCTCGTAATTGTTTTAGCAGCATAACAAATTCATGAGTGCTTTGGAGTAGTGCTGATTTGACATACTTTATTGCTTCTAAAGGTTTTATTCTGTACTATGGTAGAGTTTGAAAGCCCCATTAAAAACAGCAGTACATAAATGTGCATGCATATATTTAAAGAGAAGTGCTGGTGTAGTAGCAGTACAGAAACTTACAGAAATACGTCTGCCTCAGAGGTAAAGAAAAATAGTCATCTTTGACATGAAGATATGAAGTGTAAGATTTTTTTTTATTTTTTTTAACCTAGAAGCCAGTGGTTTTAGCAATACATCCCTCATTCTTCTTCATCAGCTGGAGGATAAGACAAAAGCTCATTCCTTCTTCATTGAGTTTCTTCACCAGGTAATATTTTACTGTTCTACTTATATCAACAAACACAGAGAATTATTTTTGACTTAAAATGATTTAAAGCACGGATGGTGTGTTTGTTTTATAAAAGGTTGGCATATTTGAACGACTGGGCAGTTTTCCAGTACGGGGGATGCCGATGGCAACTCGACTGTTGCTCTGTGAGCATGCAGAAAAACTAGCTGCTGCTATTGTTCTCAAGAACTATCACTCCAGGCTGCCTGATCTAGTGAATGCTGCTATACTGATTGCTTTAAACAAAAGGGACTGTGACATTCCACCAAGTCTTACTCCTGCAGATATTTTCTTTCGAGAGGTAAGAACAGCAGAATGCAGAGAATTCTCTTTTATTTTTAAATGGTATTGCTTGTAGAGTATTCTGAAACGTATTAATGTATACTTTGACACATTTCCTTTAAAAAATTAATTCTACAGAATTTCCCTTTTAATAGTAATGGATTGGTAGTGTGTTTTCCTCACTTTACTACACGTACTTTTTATGTCTGTACAAGTGAACATGAGGACTTAAAGATTTTGTGTAGAGAAATCAAATTTGTTATGATTTCCAACTAGCCTCTGTAAAGAAATGGTGAAAAAGATGAATGCAGTTTTACAGGTTATCAGAAAATACATGCTAATTTATCATTTTTATGGGGTGAACTGACAGATATGAAGCTTTGCAAATAGGAGTGAAAGCTGGAATTACTTTTATCAAATATGTTTTTCATAATTTTTTGTCTTCTCTAAGGCAAATGTATCCAATCTAGTTCTCAGTTTATGCTGCATTTGATTCATGTAGCCAGTCCTTTAATTCTTCCTCTTTGAAAATGATTAAAAGAATTACACAGAGAACTTGTTTTTTTTTTTTAATATATAACTGTATATTTTTCCCCAGTAGAGGGCATTAGTTGCTAATGGAGGAAAACAAAAATAATAGAAAATTAGACTAACTTTGATTGTTTAAAAGTAGAATTTTTTTCTGTCTGGTTTAAGGCTGGCAGTGAGGGAATTTATCTATTCCAGCTATTGTTTCAAATGTAAGTTAGTGATTTCATTATCCATGGGAGTAGTTAATGTTTTTGGATATTGATCTGGATTCTATTAATACTTCTTCTATGCCACTCTTGTCATTTAGCTTGTAGGTATGAGCTGGGGATGCATGTGTTGGTGCTCACTGCAATTTTTCTTTATATTTTAAGGTGTCCCAGATCGATTCCATCTTTGGATGCTTACTAGAAGAGGAGGAACAAGTCTTGAGAGAGATGCATATTGAATCAATTGAGTGGGCCCAAGTAGTTGTCAATGTGAACAATATCATTAAGGTATAAAACTGCACCAGCGGGAATGTTCTTGGGAAGGGCAAATATTAATGAGTGCTCAGTTTGTTGTGTACATCAGTACATCTGAGCTTCTGATGTGCGAAGTAAATACATTTTTCATATGCCTAAATATATTAGAACAGAAGAGATGGTCTCCTGCAAAATTAAGCCACTGCTTAGCCACTGCTAAAAAGAGTTTGAGAAGCTGCAGTGTTGAAAAAAGTACCTGTATTTGTAGCAAAGAGTGAAGAGTTTTTGTGGAGAACTGAGAATTCTTGCTCAGACAGTGTGTTCCCTTTTGTATAACTGAGAAGGAAGGCACTATTAAAACAACATTTCAGAATTATAGAAGACAGTATTTTTTTATAATCTGTGTTACACAGGTAGGTTTTAAAATATGTATTTGCTTACCTTTAAACAGGATATGCTACAAGCTGCCTGTCAGTATCGTCAATCTAGAGCATCCTTATATAAAAGAGGAGAGCTTCCAGAAAGAGAGCCTGAATATATTCCGTGGACAGGTGAGAAATTACTAATGCTACTTCAGTAATTACTCAAAACAAAAAGGATTTCTCTTGTGTTCTGGAAAACATGAATTCCAATCTCAGTGTTAAACTTCTTGTTGAAAGCTTCTCAAAGATAGTGAGTAAGAGTGGGAGAAGTGAGAGGTTTTGATCAGTGAGTGAAGAAATGAACACGTATTCTGTCCAGCATTTTTGGTAATTCTTTAAACTTGCATTGCAGGTTCAACTGCAAAGTTAAGGAGACAAAGTATATATATATATATATATATATACACATATGTTTTTTTCATTTACTATTAAACATATAAAGTGTGTGTGTGTATGTGTGTATATATATATAATGTTATAAAGCATATATATATATATATATTTTTTTTTTTTACTGCTGTGTGCTGGTTCTAGTTGATGGAGCTATGGGATATACAATGCTCAAGTAATTCATGTGATCTAGAGCTGTTTCGAGGGGACCAGTGGTTTTGAATGTGTCTTGTCAGAAGAAATGCTTTCAGAAGTAAGCACTTCTGGGTTGGTGTTTAGGTTTTCTTCTGGCTTTTATGTATAAAACACTTGTTTAGCACTCCTAAGATCAAAATATTTTGAAAAGCATGATACGTGTAAACTGTTCTGGTGTTTTATGATTACACTCAGATTTAAGGTGCGTTAGCAGAAGCTTTTTAATCTTTTTTTGCATACTCTCTTTCCTCAGAGATCATGCTAGCTCTTCTTGGAGTAGCTGATCTTGATGGCTCACAGCATAGAGTTGTGTGTTTGGGGGAGCTGTGTTTTTGCTTCTTGGTTGTTTACTCCGTTTTGGCCACATTTCATATTTAAAGGTGGATGGGAGTGTGTAGTTGGTGTGATTTTTCTGATAGTACCTAAGGCTCTTAAGGTGCTTGCTAGCCCTTTTTTCCTTTTCTCTTTTTTTTCTAATTTTACTTGGCAGTGCTTTTGTTATACTTCAGCTTGGATTCCTTTGCAGGTGAGTGGTTTTAATGTCTACTGTGTTGTTTTTCCAAGCGTCCAGCAGCCTACGTGCAGCAATAATACGTCAGCATGGAATCATTCTGAAGGTGGTGTATCCTCAGGTGGACAGCAGCCTCCGTAGCATTGTGGCTGAACAGGTGGTGGCGCTGCTCGACTGCTTTCTAGATGGATACGTTTCTCAGCTGAAGTCTGTGGACAGACCTGGTGATCAAGAGAGATACAGCAATCTGGAAATGGAATATGTGCAGAAGAGATCAGAGCTCTTGTCTCCTCTCCGTAAGTACTGATTGTTTTCCTTTAATGCAAGGTTTGAATGTTCTGTTCAGTGAGAAAGTGGTGCAAACCTAATAGAATAAATGGCATTCGTGTATGAATTCTCTTTGTGTTGTATTTCAGTATATTAATTACTGTTTTTTATTATTTCATGGGATATTTGTAGAATGAGAACAGCTTAGCATTCTTTCTAAGATTGCCCCCATACCCGTGCCTCTAAGTTTGTTTAGCATTTGTCTGAGTAAAAGTTGAATCTTCATTAGTAAACTTGTTGTGACAGTATCTGATACATTAAACGTCTTCAATGAATAATTGACAGTAGTGCTCACTTGCTGAGTGGCAATAACCACAAGTAAGTTCACTTTATTGAAGTTATGAACTTGTGTGTTTTTTTTTATTTATAGTGAGTGATATGGTATGAATAGAATAACCTAACAATCACCGACTTTTAACATTCTTAAGCTTCAGGAAAAGTCTCTTAAACTGTCAGTCTTGGTTTTACTGACATTCATGGGCTCTGTTAGCTTACAGGTACATCTCATATCATCATGTTTAATCTGAAGCATAGTTTTGCTTGCAAATGAAAGCATTCTGTGAACTTACATATTTAATAAAGCCCAAATGAAAGAGTTTAAGCAGCGTATTTTGAATACAGATGCCATGATCCAGTTGTTCTGTTATCAGCAGCTTTTGCTGTCTATTTTCTCACTTCATGTAATGAGATGGATACTAATAAAAATATTAAATCATGGGTGATTTCCATCCTTCCCCTAAAGAACTGCAAATAGCAGATATGAACTTCCAGAGAAAGTAGTGTATACAGGCCAGTTGATACAACTTCCCTTCTTCCCTCTAGTGCTGGGGGACAGGGCTGGTATGTACACAGACTTGTACGTGCATAGGGTGTGTATGGAGTATCTCCTTGACTTGAACACCTGAAATTTGTTTTCATTTCACTCAGACTTCTTCTATCAGTTAAAGATGAACATATCTGATGTAACTTTTCTCTTCCTGGTTACTTAGTTTCCCTGGGACAGTATCAGATGGCAGCTGCTTTAGCAGAGAAGTATTATGACTTTGATATCCTGGTGCAAATGTGTGAGCAGACAGACAACCAGGCCAGACTGCAGCGTTACATGAGTCAGTTTGCAGATCAGGTATCTCTGTTTTCCTTTTTTTTTTTTTTTTTTACCTCAACCTCATTTAAACAATGCTATATAATAACTTTGCACCTGTGGAAAACTGGAGCCAAGATTTACCTTGCAAGACTTAATGGAACAATTTCCCCAGAGCTTGCAAAGAAAACATCAACAGAAATATGTTCTTTAGTTAGTTGTCTTTAAATACTGTTTTTGGTGGTGTGGATTTTTTTTGCTTGTTTATTCATTTTTTGTTTTGTTTTGAAAGTAATGCTTTCTGAAAAGAACTTACTGTGGTGAACATAGAAGGGAATGGATCAAGTCTAATGTGTAGAACATCAGATTAACAGTTTATTTAAACTTCTTGAAATTGTTAATGCACTTGAAACAGCGTTAGAACGTTAAATCTTGAAACAGTACTCAAGGTTACTCTCAAAAGGCTAAGTTAAATCTAAACTTAAGTCCTGATCAGTTATTTAATGCTGAAGTTTATGAGGATAAAATAGGTTGGGGGAGTTGTTTTTTGTTAGTCTGTTTTACAAATAAGGCTTTGTCAGTGACAAGGGGGAAAGGTTGCAGTTCAGGTGGAGGTAGGAGGGTATGTTTCACGAACAGTGGCAGAAGTAGCGTCCAAGTGTGAAAGGAAGCAGCAAGCACAGAGTTCTGAGTGTAGGAAAGGGGCAGTTGCAGAAATAAGGCTGGAACTACGGATGAGGTGATGACTGTTTTCATTCTTGTGGGTTAACAAAGAATTTGCATTTGACTTCTCCTCGTCTTCCATTGAACGATGAATCCTGAGGTATCAGTATTTGATGAACTCTTTTTAAGACTATATTTCTAACAGGACTCGGCTCTTTTTTTCATCAACCATATATTTTTTTTTTTCCCAGAGATCTGTTGATCAAGTTAACCCATGTTTTTCCTGCAGTAGTTTATTAAGTATTTAGCCAAATAAGACAAATAAGATGCTTAAAGGCAACTTTTAATGTGTTTGTTTTCCTATTCAGAATTTTTCAGATTTCCTATTTCGCTGGTACTTAGAAAAAGGAAAGCGAGGGAAGCTGTTATCTCAGCCTATTGCTCAGCATGGACAGCTGGCCAGTTTCTTGCAAGCGCACGAGCACCTGAGCTGGTTACATGAAATCAATAGTCAGGATTTGCAGAAGGTAGGCTTTCTTAATACGAACAAACTCAAGTATCATGTTTTAAAACAACTTTTAACCGCTGGGCCAGAAGTTCATGATCAAAAGAACGATGCCTAACTACGTGAATGAGGGGATAAAGGCACAGATCATTAATGAAGTACCAGAAGAACCCCTCTAGGCACCATCTGGTGTATCACATGAGCTACTGCATCATGGAATGGAAATCAGAGCTGCTTTTCATTCCTTGTTGATAAAATATTAGACATAGATATGATCACCAGTCTGGTCATAGTGAGAGTTTACAGCGGATATCAGTAAAATTCTCAAGATAATCCAGCAAGAGAAAAACTTCAATTTATATTTCAAAACTAACTGGTTGAAAAGCAGAGAAATTCTGAGGTATCACAAAGTTTAAAAAAAAAAAAAAAAAGGAAAAAAATAAGTATTAACTACTTCAATCATGTATATTTGTAATTTGAAAGCAATTTATTTTTAAAGTAGCTGATCTCCATGTGGATAGATTAATGTTTAAAAATAAAACTTGATTCTTTGTAGCTTTCTAGGCTGCCCATTTTTTTCCTACTTCTGGCAACAGTTTATGTGCCCATTTATTAATACAAAATGGATGGCAACCTTTCTGAATTATAGGTTGAGAATACCATACAACCCTTTAAAAAATAAAAGGGGGGCGGGGGAGGGTGGGAATATGGGAGTCTTGTATGGATGAAGATGATACACATGGTGATGACTGTGTTGGGGAATCTAATATTCCACTGAGAATTTATTGCTTGTAGCAAAGCACTGTGAAGAGGGAAGTAAGGATTCTAGAACAGAAGTAATTCATACTGTTCTCAGAAATGTTCTGTTCCTTTGTCAGACATACAAGTGAATTCTTACCTGTTTGGTTACTGCAATGGCTTGAAAACAGTTACACTTACAACCAAATTCCTGAATTAACAAGTAAATAATCTGCATGCAGAATGTTCCTTTAGAGCAGAACATTGCCTGGCTTTTACGGCAAAGCCTTAAATAGAGATACAAGATGTAAAGTTGCAGCTTGTCTTTTAATTTTAAGATAGTTATTCTCCGTTATTAAAGGAAAGTATTCTGGGAATATAATAGGAATAGAGATCTATGTCTTCCTATACTGTCTAATGCAGGATTTTAATTTGCAACTTGTAAGTCTTAAGAAATACATGTGACATTATTACAAATGTTAAATATCTGTGAGACTGCAGTTCAGATGGAGTCCTCCCGACCTGTTGGCCTCCTGATGTTAACTTCTAAAACTGATATAAAGCGTGATTATTTATTTTAGGCTCACAGAACACTGCAAACTTTAGCAAACATGGAGACCAAATATTTTGCAAAGAAGAAAACCCTTCTTGGCTTGAGTAAATTAGCTGCGCTGGCATCTGATTTCTCAGAAGACATATTACAGGAAAAGATAGAAGGTAAGAAACAAATACGGGCAAATGTGAAGAACAGATTAACAGTTATTGATTAGAATCACACTGTATTTGTAAATAGTTCGTTTTCTTAAATGAAGACTTTACCTTGTATGTGGTAAGGATGATGACTTCGTTCATTTTGCTAAGAACAAGGAAGAGAGCATGAGGCAGTAATCTCAGTATTCAGCTGTACCTGTGAGTTACCAAGTAGAAGAGTTCCCCTGCTCTGCCTTTTTCGTCACACGTAAATACTCTTTTCCTGCTGCTGTTTGTACAGCGCATACATTTTCTACACTGATCGTTGAACTATTACTGGCCACCAGGGGGAGACTCTAAAATATCGCTGAAGCTTTCACAAGCTTACTTGTATTTAACTGTGTATCTCTCCTCGTGTGTTACATACAGTACTTGAACGGGAACTTGCTGAAAAACTCTTAGAATTGCAGATAGCTAAATAGAGGTCACAAATTATTTTCAGGATATAATAACAACTTGTCCCGTATTTTTTTATTATGTAACTATAAAACATTGCATATAATTTCTGTGAATGCAGTTTCAAAATGTATTCTAATACTGATGTGAAGAATCTCATCATTAAAAAGGAAACCTCAAAAATAAGGAAAGCAAAACTTTATTTTGAGAGTACCTGATTATCAGAATTTGGTGTGGGGTCTCCTGGGTTATCCATTTCTGTATGACAGATTTTAAAACTTCTACTGCTTGTGTATAGATTTCAACTTTATAAGGAAGGAGTAATTATTTCTGCCATATTCTGTTCATCCACTTAAACAGATAAAATACTCCTTTAGAATTATTTTCTCATTTCTACAATGCAGTGGAACAGTGGGGGATGGAATTTGCTTGGTGTGGGTGGAGTTACTCTGTTTTGATTCTGCCTCAGTCCAGTAGGTTTCTAACTCTGAAACAGGTTATACTGGAAAACAAAGCAGCTCTCAAAGGAGTAGGTTCATGGCACAGGTGGCTCCAAGAAATGACAGCTAACTTTCTTTCCTACCTAGTGCCATAGCATCTCTCCATTCCTATGGATTAGTTCTGTTGGCTTTAGGAAAAAAGTAATTGCTCTGCTTTATACTAGGAACAAGAGTGAAAAGTAACAGCTAGCTTGTCAGGATGATGCTACTGCAATAGAAGTATTTCTGTGCTTAAATAACTTGGATTAGAGTCCATATAGAATATTTCATAACAAACATGCTGTGCTGTAAAATGTATTATATTTTAATAATATGAAACATTTATTTCTTTCAATGACTACTAGAAATATCAGAACAGGAACGCTTTCTTCTACATCAGGAGACACTTCCTGAGCAGTTACTGGTAGACAAACAGCTGGACCTCAATGATATGCCAGTGCTGTCTGCAACTCAACTCATTGATGTAAGCATTTCATGCTTTTTTTCATTATACCATTAAAAGTTCCAGTGTATATTCTGCTTCTGGTGTTATTAAATACGATCACAGATGTTTTTGTCTCTTTTGTGACTTGCTAACCACCTAAAAATCTGGCATAAATTTATCTGAATTTGCTTCCACCAACAACAAATACAAAAATAATTTATATATTTAGTACAGGATTTCTTGGTTGAATATATGCTTGTGGGTGCTACAAGGAGAAGAAGCAAATAAAAGCAGTGCCAGAAGCTGTTGTCTCATTTTCAAATGCTGGTACAATTTTTACCTCTTGTCATATTCTTGATAGGTCAGAACTTGGAAAACAGAAGGAACAAAGAATTCCAATTCAATGAAGAAAGAATTCAATTCTTTCAAGAATTCAGAAGCTACAATCTAGAAAAAGAAAGGGCAGGACAGGCCTTTTGGTCACTTGTTGCAATGAGCACCTTCTATCTTTAAAACTGAACAACTCCAGCAACAAAAGTGTTCACTCTAGTTCTGGGATCACTAAAGCTGATTGCTCTTTCACACTCATTTCTGGTGGTAGCCTGGAACCAATAACCTTGCTGTTTCTGCCCCGTTGGCAGCATATTTTTATCATCCAGTAATGCACACAGAACAGATGTGATTAAGTAGCAACAATATATTGTAAAAACTGAATATGCCTTGTCTGGATTTCAGTTTAACAGCTCATTACTTTTCTGTAATCCTGTGGAAAATCAGAAACTAGTAGTGCAGCTGTTAAGCTTCTCCCATTTGGTGTGTGTTTGCTTGTTTCAGAGCAATGCTAGTTGCCTGTGGATTCTGGAGTCGTTACCTCTATCTTTAATTGAGACTTTCTGTGGGATTGGGGGAGAATGGGAAGTGTCACAGTTGACAAGTGCTGGTGTCGTGCCAGTTTTCTTTCTGAATTCTCTCTGTTGTCTAACCACTGTTCTTTTATTCTCACATTGCAAATAACAAGAAACTTCGAAAGTGTAAACAAAAGGTGCATTAATGTTAGTTTTGCTTTCAAAAAATGAAAAAAAATGAAATGTGAATGGCAAAATTACCTGTTTTTAAAAGTTGGAAGGGGTGTACATGTGCTTATGTACTGCTTTACGCTTTAATTGTTAAAATAATCCTGTGAGTTCACTTTATTTGTGGAGCTGAGCTCTAGTTGCAGTAGTCCAGGAATGTTACTGCCTTAAATGGCGTTTAAATTTGAAACCTAGCAGCTTTCTATCCAATGTCATTTGCCCACAGACCATTGTCATGTAGGTGGAATGCCACCCTAAAACCTTAAGTATATTCCTTACTATAAAAATACTTGCAATTGAATCGAGGCATGTTTTCATGAGAAGGTCATGTAAGTGGAAAATACATGGTGGTCTTCCCACAATGAGTTGTTCGTACTATCAGTTACATTAGTTTGCAGGCTAAAAATAATTCTCTGCATTCATCTTTCACATCATAGATGTACATCTGTGATGAGAACAGGAGGGCCAATGAGTATGACTTCAAGAAAGCACTTGATCTACTGGAATATATTGATGAGGTAGGAAAAGTTTTTGAAGAATTTCTAATCCAGAAATGTGTTTTGACCATTTAAGCTGGATTGTTGCATCTGTAGTTAGTTAAGAGCATACTGGCTTAGTGTATAGTAGTTAAAAATAGTCCCTAATGTGTTTTTTTGTTTTGTTTTTTAAGTCACTGAAGATTTAATGCCAAATGTGGTTTAGCTCATTGAAGAAAAATGACACTCCTCTCATCTTCAGTTCCCATTTATAGTCTACTTTCTTTTTTAGAGCCTTGCTTCCCCACAGTCTTTCTGCAAGCAGGACCAAGATTTGTTTTCAGTTGTTCTGTTCTCTATCTCCACTATTGGCAGTTTCCTCAGATTAGCATGAGATAATGTGGGATGAAGAGCTGCCAACTTTCTAGCACAGCCATAGCATTAAACTACTGATTTGCTTTTTTAAGCCTGGAGTGCTCACTGCAGCTCAGTGTATGATCCAATCAATTGTCAGGAGTAACTTTAAAGTAAGCATGGGTAAGTCAACATCTGAGGAACATCAAACCTGAATTAAAAGCTGTCTTCACTAAAAACTGAAAGCTGTATTATTTCAGTGAATTATTCTGTTTTCTCCTATGGATGGCTTGGAAGGTATTTCTTGATGACTGAAAATGAGAGCTTTTCTCAGATTATTTCAATTCCTGCATAATTCTATATTTCTATATAAAAGAAATCCAAATTATAATCTTCAGTAGTGCTTTATAAAACCATTGTAATGTTTTGTTGGCCTTCAGTAAACTTGATTTGATGATGTGGAGCAAGAGAATGCAGTGATAATCCCTTCTACCAGGACAAGAGCATGCTTATCACAGAACCACAGAATGGCCAGGGTTGGAAGGGACCTCAAGGATCATCAATCTCTAACCCCCCTGCCACAGGCAGGGCCACCAACCTCCCCATTTAATACTAGACCGGGCTGCCCAGGGCCCCATCCAACGTGGCCGTGAACACCTCCAGGGACGGGGCATCCACAACCTCTCTGGGCAGCCTGTTCCAGCACCTCGCCACTCTCTTGTTTTCGGTTGTTCTTTTCTTGTATCTCCACTATTGGCAGTTTCCTGAGATTAGCATGAGATAATGTGGGATGAAGAGCTGCCCCTGACATCCAACTAAATCTCCCCTCCCTCAACTTAAAACCATTTCCCCTTGTCCTGCTGTCATCTCCCCTTTCAAAGAGTTGATTCCCCTCCCCTCTGTAGGCTCCCTTTAGGTATTGAAATGCTGCAGTAAGGTCACCCTGCAGCCTTCTTTTCTCCAGGCTGAACAAGCCCAGCTCCCTCGGCCTGTCTTTGTAGGGGAGGTGCTCCAGTCCCCTGATCATCTTCGTGGCTCTCTGGACCCTCTCCAACAGCTCTCTATACTCTCCACCCCTTCACAATGTGAAGAAGAAATTGAGGAAGTCAGGACTGAGCCCTTACTGTTTTTTTAATAACACCACAACGCATGTATAATACCCATCGGGATGTAGGATGTCAAGGCACAAAGGGTGATTGCTGACAGTCTGTTGTGGTCTTACTGGGACAGTACTTGATGCTCCTGAGGAGGCTTATATTCTTCAAGGACCGGTTCAGGCTCATGTCTCCCATTTCCCCAAAGTTCAACAGTCCATCACAAGAATATGCTTATCACAGAATGGCCAGGGTTGGAATGGCCATGATGATTGTCTGTGGACACTGAAGCATACTGGAGTGGTGTCACTTCCACCAGCAGTCCTGTAAACTTAATAGTCTCAAGGGGAGCAGTATAGATGCCTAACTGGCAGATGGAGGGATAGGTCTGCCCTCTGTGGTAGGATACAGATTGTGTTTTGGTCTTAACATCTCTGCTTGCACCAGGGCATGTCCAGGCCTTTGGTACCACACCTTTGGCCTTCTGTCTGTGCTGGATCACTATATCAGGAATTCATAACATGTGTGTCCTGATAGAAATGCTGGTACATGTTAGCTTGCTTAGTCTCAGCAAGTAAAGAGCCTTGAGATCAGTCACCTTTTAGCATGTTAAAGTTGCCTGGAATATGCTGTTCTACAGATTGGCAGATGTTTGTGTGCTTTAAATTATTGTGCTTTTCAAACTGAGATAGTTGGTCTTCTGGGGATGTAGAAAGTCTGAACTCTGTCTTCAAATGGAAATGAAGTCTTCAGTGGTTCAAAAGTACCATCAGCTCATTTATTTAAAGAGGATGTTGTTTTTAACTGTATTCAGATCTTGAAGACTACTCAATTGATGTAACCTGTGTCACAATAGTGATTTTTTTATTTTTTAAATAACAAATTTTAAAATTACCTGTCTTTTCTCTGTATGTGATATGTAGGAAGAGGAGGTGGATGTAAATGATCTTAAACTTAAAATTCTATGCATGGCTCTCCGAAGAGATGGGTAAGTGCTGCATGAATAACATCACAGGTACTCCTGCTGATTTTTAGCTATTTCAGAATTAAACAGTAGTGTAATGTTATTGATAGCTCATCAAAAAGATTGAATTTCATAGCATAAAGTTAGTAAAGTATGAAGAATGTGTGTGAAACTCCCATAAAAGAATAATCTCCAATACCTCATTAGCTTTGCTCACTGGCAACCTGCTATTCATTTTCAACACCAGAGAAAGAGTAGTGTAGCCATACAGCTTTCATTCTTAAACACTTTGCTAAGGTAAAAACAGTGATCAGTGTTGAAACTTTTTTCCATTTGAAGCATCTCAAGATGAAGCTTTTTAACAGCAGTGTGTGCAGTGATTGTTTCTATAAATTTCTCTTTCATTTATTTTTGACCATAGAACCACTTCAACATGTTAATGGCTTTTTTTAATTAAGCTGTACTCTTGACTGTAAGAGATCAAAACCATAGATACTGCTTAAAAGAGCCACTCCTACAGGTCTTCAACACTGAATACAGGCTGAATCCAATTGGTCAAAAGAGTCTTTTCATCAAGCAGTACTACTTTTGAGCAACTCAGATGACATTGTTTCCTTTCTTACTAATCTCCAAAAGTTACCCAGCTTTACTAACTCATGTCCATGTTCTAAAAAGACTTTAGAAAGGAAAGACACAGTGTTCGTTCCAAATGCACTGTGCCATTTGTGATGAAAATTTTAATAAACATCATTTGGATTCACCTTTGTGCACAAGGTAGATTCCAAAGGATGGTGGTCTGCAGAAAATAAATTCCTAGCTGCATGACTTATTGCCACATATGACACAAATATAAGCAGAAAAAGTTTCACACTATTTTGTTTTCTTCCTTTTCTATTAGTTGAAAGATGGAAAAATCTCGAACTCCAAAATGGCAACAGTCTAGAAATAGATTTGCATCCAAAACCGTTCTGTCCACAATATTTGGATCATTCAAATTATATGTAGCGTTGACAAGATTTTGCCCCATTCACTAGCAAACTACGTACAATTAGAAACCGCTTTGTCCTTAACTGTGTTTTGAAAACTTGATCTCCCAGCTGATTTTTCCAGTCCAGCAAGGCACACAAAGGCTTACAAAGAGGTCAGTTTTAAAAGAGGTAGTGTTAGTTTTCTTCAGCGTGTGGAATAAAATATTTGACGTATTACAGTTACCTACCTGTTTTCTACTGCCACAACCACAAATGGTGTTAAGTTTCTTGGATAGAATAGAGAGCCTTGCTGAACATGCTCCTGATGTTCTAGTAGGGTTTTCGCTGTCCGTCCTTTGTACAGAGGAGAAGGAAACCATCACCAAGCCTTTCATCTTCTCTTCTTCCTTTCCTTAGTCTCTTCCCCATAGAGTTAACCATGAAGGTCTGTGAGTTTTGGAGTTAAACTGAAACACTGGGTAAAACCATGATTTCATTGAAGATGTGGAAGTAGGAGCTTTTGCAAGCCAGGTCCAGATCTGAAAGTGTCACTTAAAATAAAATTACTGTTAGAAAAACCAGTTTGAAGCTTTTTTATCACAGATGAGTCTGGCCTTCGTAAGTCTTTCACATTTAATCGCCAAAGAAATTCAGCGTGTATTTTTGTGTGTAGTACAGTTTTTCCTCCCTTTTTTCTCATTTAGAAAAAAAAAAAAACAACATTGGCAATTTGCTGCTCGTGCTGTATTCTGCCAAGAGATAAATCCCTGCTTTGATCTCAATCGTTAGTTATTGAGAATGGGTAATTTTTGTCTTGATGCACACTCTTGGAATAATGTAATAGTGGCCAAGGAAGCCTCTTGCTTTGAGCTGTAACCACACACACAATGCTTGTGTGTGAACATACATTACCACCTTTGATCATTTGTCAGATTTCCTGTGTATTTTTTCTTGTTTTCATTTAATTTCCATTGCTGCAATTCTCTCTCCAAACTATTCTTTAACTTCGCAGATGGTCCAGTTCAGAAGGTAAAGATGATCCAATAGAAGCATCTAAAGATAGTATATTTGTGAAAATACTGCAAAAGCTATTGAAAGAAGGTAAGGTGAACATAAATGTGAACTTGAAATACAGTTCATTCTAAAAACTGCTTAAAACTAACATGTGGTAGCTAATACGTACTTAGAGTAACTAGTGTGTATTTAGAATAATAAAAACCTCCATATGCATTCCACTAGATAATTATATATATAATTTTCTCTATGAATATCAAGAAGATGGAAGAGATGAGCTGATTTCTTAGTTACAATCTCAGTACCCTCAAATTATTGGCCCAGTTGGGTGCCTGTCACATTTTAATGGTTTCTTGTTGCACAGCAAGGCATGTCTGCTGCAAATAAATGCATCTCTTCTGTAAGAAAAAGGATTGTTAGTATTTAATCATCTGTCACTCTGAAGAACGTAAACTAAAACTCAAATATTTTACGTTTTGTTTTTCCCCCTAAATGCAAAATTGGAATGGACACCACCACCACTCTCTCAAAGCTAAAACTGGCTGTGGGAACCTGTGGTCAAAGTTACAGTTTTTAATAAGTTATGCCTGAGAGGACAGGGAATAAGGAGCTTAAAGTATAAAATAAAATAAAAATTACTACTGCTACATATAAACACTTCCCATAGTTAAGAAGTTTCATGAGAAACATGAAAAATAAATTCTTCAGAACAAGTCTGGCTTTGTGTGTTCAGTCTTTCTTCCCTTTTTGTAAGATTTTCACAGTGCAGACTGAAACGCTGCAACTGATAATACCAGTATTAGTTATAGGACTGATATTTCCTTTGTAAAATGCAATGTTAATACTTAGGTTTCATATGAAAGTGTTTTAGGTTTAATAATAAATTCAGTGAAGAAGTCATTGGGAAGCTCTCTTTAGGCAGGAAGTATGTTAGACTTAGTTTTACAGGATGCTTATGTTTTACTGCATTGCTTAATATGCATAATAGAATTATAATTAGATTGAATTCCAAGAAAATGCAGAAATGGGTGCTTGCTTAAAATGATCTAAAATGCTAATGCAAAGTATTGTTATCAGTTCTGTAATAAAAGGTTTTGTATTGTAGGAGTTCAGTTAAGTGAATATTTACCGGACGTGAAGGACTTTCTGCAAGCAGATGAACTCGGCTCCTTGAGATATAATGCTTACTTTGAATTTGTGTTAAAAGCAAACTATGAACTATATGTTCATGGACAAACATGATGATTGTCGTTTTTTAAAAATACTACTTTTTCTACAGTCCTGTTGAATTCATGTATACTTTTTCTTTTTTACAGTCTGATGGTTTTGTTTTTTTTTGTTTGTTTGTTTTGTTTTTGCTAAAACTTTATAGTAAAGTCTATAAAGAGTAATATACTTGGTCATTGTCTTAGTTTCAGCTGGGGTGGAATTGTTTTTTTTTCATAGTGTCTGGTATGCTTATGTACCCAAGAGTAGTACCACTGTAGAACATCACAATAATCAGCAGGTGAAGTGGGCTGCTAGGATTGAAGTGACTCAGGTAGATTTGGATTGGCAAAATGAGGGTGAATTATTTCTAGCTCAGTGGGCCCGTGACACCTCAGGCCATCAAGGTAGAGATGCAACTTCAAGATCGAGGGGTGAGCTTGAATATGGGCACTATTGCACAGGTTATCCATGAGTGTGCAATGTGCACTGCAATTAAGCAGCGGATAAAAAAGCTCTCTGGTATGGAGAACAACAGCTGAAATATAATCCACTTGCCAGGGCATCCCCTATTTATATCATATTCCCACAAACTCAACAGGGCAAGCACCATGTATTTGCAAGAGTGGAAGCTGGATGGCTGGAAACAGATTGTGTGCTCCATGCTACTGTTCAAAATTTGATCGTTGGTCTTAAAAGTCTTGCAGTGACATGGTACCCTAAAAAGACTTGAGTTAGGTAATGGAACTATTTCTGAAATAATCTCATAACCACCAGGGCCAAAGAGCATGACAGTGAGCGAGTGTATCATATCCCCTATCATGCACCAGTTTCTGGAAAAATGGAATGATGCAATGGACTGTTAAACACTATACTGGGAATAATGGGTTCTGGGACATTCAAACATTGGGATGCATATTTGGCAAAAGCCATGTGACTAGTCAGCACTCGGGGATCTGCCAGTCAAGCTGGTCCTGCCCAATGAAACCTCATACACACTGTAGAAGAGGATAAAGTGCTGGTAGTGTATATAAAGTACCTGCTGGGTAAGACAGTCTGTTATTCCAGCCTTGGGCAAAGGCAAGCCTAATTGTGGGATTGTTTCTGCTCAAAGACCTGGGTTCATGTGGTGGGTAATGCAGAAGGATGGGAATGTCTGTGATTTGATGCTGAATGAGAACAGACAGTAGTTTAAATTGTATGATGTTAAATTACTATGTAATACTGCATGTTGTCATGATTATGGTCGTTACATCTCCCGTTAGAACTATTACAGTAAGAACTACTCAGGTTAAAGAAGAACAGACTCCAGTGGAACCAGAAGCAGCTTCTGCGTACAGTAACCCAACACTGTGAATCATCCCTTCTGCACTGAAGAACCGTACTGACGGATGAAGCCCAAAGTTGTGAACTAAATGAATACCGTGAACAATTTACATGAATGGCTCATAGACTGTGGGAATACTGTATGTGTATTGTATATATATAATCAAAAAGCAAGATAGGCGATGGTAGTTAATTAGGATGTGTAGAAATTATGGGATCTGAACATCATGTAAATGATGTAGAATAAGTAGTTTCACTTGGGACGGAATTGTTTTCCTTGTAGTGTCTGGTATGATGCTATGTTTTGGTTCTAGGAGAAAGACAATGTTGGTAACAAATCAATGTTTATAGTTGTTGCTAAGCAGTGTTGTAGAGTCAAGCCCATTCTGAGCGAAGGGCCCGAGGAGCTGGGAGGGAACAGAATTAGGACAGCTGACTCAAACTGGCCCAAGGGATGTTCCATACTACTACATGAAGCAGAATGAGTTTTGAAGGGGATGGGAGTTCATCTCTCACTCTTCCACTGCTTAGGGGCTAGCTGGGCATCGGTTTGGGGATGGTGAGCAATTGCTTGTTCATCATTTGTTATATACATTATATACATACATACGCATCCAGTCATGACTATTTCTCTTTTCCTTTTTTCTGTCCTAGAAAATAGTTTTATCTCAACCCTTGTGTGTTTTTTTTTGTTTGTTTGTTTTGTTTTGTTTTTTAACTTCTCCCCCATCCCAGTGGGAAGAGGGGGAATGAGTGAACAACTGTGTGGTGATCAGCCACCTGCCAGGTTAAACCACAGCAGTCTTAAATTTATAAACATTGACACCTTGGTCAGGGGAGTCAGGAGTGTGTTTTCAGGTAGAAGAAAAAATAAGGTTTTCATTTTCCATGCATTTTGTAAACCTGCTGTTTTGTTGTATATTTCCTTTACTATGAGACCTGCCTGGGAGTCAGAAAGTTGCAGACACACAGGGTGAAATGCGGGACCCACTGAAGTAGAATCCCTTGTTCTCACTTCATGGGGTCTGTGATTTCTGTTCAGATGATGTTGAACAGCATTAATGCTTGATGACTATATTTTGCTTAAGAAACACGTAGTTCTTCCATAGAGGAACTTTACTACCAACACTTCTCATGTATTCTGCATTGTGGACACTGTCTGCTGCAGAAACTAATTTCAGCTTTGCAGTAAAGATTGCTGTAAGGCTAGCTGGCTTGTCACTAGTTGTTCAACTTGTCACCAAGCACTATTGTTGTTCAGATTCCCTCTGGCCCAGAAATACACCATTCTTTCAGTTCATCCTGATTTTACGTTTTACAGTACTAAGCTTACTTTTTCAAAATGCTCTTAACTGACATTTTATCCGTCTAATGTTCATTAAAGTTACTTTTGGATTTCTAGAATGCATCTTAAAAATGAGATTTAGGAGCTCACCGTGCAGGCGTTCACAGTAACTGCTTGAATTGAGGCTGACCGGAAACCTCGAGAGCAGTTAATGAAAGTGGGTGTTCATCATGATCTTCCTTATGATGACTTGCTCTTGAATAGTTGATCTTGCAGCTAATTTTTAACCCTTCTGTCTCAGTGAGTTATCTCTAACATAGGAATAAAAAATCCATTTAAATTTTTATTAATTATTTTGATTGGTAGCAAATATTAAACTTTTAAGTTAAATGTTGCTTTAGTCTGATAGGTTTGCACCTTACTTTTGCAAGTAGCTCAGCGGCCAGAGAATGAATGCAGAGCGAGTTGCATGCCCTTATGTTTTACTTGTCTGGCGAGTTGCCTGCTGCAACAACTTGATCCAACAGCTGAGAAGGTCAGAAGTTAAATTGGTTGAAGAGAATCCAGTTTCTAGTTTTAAAAGCACAGCTCCCCTTCCGCTGCTTCCCCTCCTCCCTGTACTAATACAGTAAGCTGGGCTGAGAGTCTGAACATGTTTGGAAGAATAGTTTTATCTAGAGAGGTTCTAACTAATATGGGAAAGAAATGCATTAACAACTCATCTTCTTAGATTGTTCTAAGAAGCAGACTTTGCTTTCCTGCAGTCCTTCGTGG
Organism: Perdix hodgsoniae; assembly: GCA_035772895.1. Taxonomy (NCBI): domain Eukaryota; kingdom Metazoa; phylum Chordata; class Aves; order Galliformes; family Phasianidae; genus Perdix; species Perdix hodgsoniae. Next base: position 143,975 of record JAPSGF010000105.1, read on the forward strand.
CTGATAACAAAGTGTGGGTATAAATCTGAGCTGTGGTTTCAAAGCAGTCAGTCATTTAAAACATTAGAAGAATTGCACCTGCTTGTTTAAATATTGCTTTAAGGGTGATTTTTTAAGGGTAATTGATAAATGTCACATTTTAAAAGAAAGGGCATAATCTAACAGATGACTGTCACTCTGTGCAGAAATGTGTTCTGCATAAACTTTTACAGGGCATGTTTTGCAAGAAAGGAATCTCTGTAATTGACCGTCCACAGTGAAATACTTCAGACATACCCTTCTTAGACTGTCTGTAGTCTGTTAGGACTGAGAGGATAAGCCAAGGAAAGCTTTTTCTAGCTGTACGCACTTCTGCTCATCCATAGCTGTCTGCTCCAGTGCGCCTGGCATCTTTGCTGAGATGTGTTTATTCCGGTTGGTGTAAAGGCATTCTCCAGGTTCTCAGGAAACGATCAGCCATGTAGTCTTTACAATTAATGTTTTATTCTGCTGCTGGGTTAGGAGGTATTTGGCATTTGTACAATGCCTTTCATCTGACTATTGCCAAAACAGAAGGCTACAGGCAATGAGTTTACTTAAATATAACCTCATTAAAATAACTTCAATGCCTAAACTGAAGTTAAGTGTTCTCCTACAAGGAATGTTAAGTTGGTTCACTATTGCACTAGGAAGCTTGAAAAGCTGGGGATTTGGGGCTATCCCTCCAGGCTCCGTTTCATTATGTAATAAGCTGTTCTTTTACAGCACTCTTGTCTCGGGTTACTGTACAGCAGGATGCCTTCGTTTATCACTGCCCATCAAAGGTCATGCAAGAGCTCTAAATTACTTTCAAGTGCTACAGAACCAGAAATAAAGTTGGGCCTCAAAACATTCAGGTTTTGATAAGAACAGTTTAGGGAGTATGGGCAGCTCCTGTACAAAACTGCACTTCATATTGTTTCTTGAAGTGTTACTTTTTCATTAATGGAAAATAACATGCAGCACAAAATGTCCACACTTCTGTCCTCTGCTGTCATAGGAGCTGCAGTTTATCAATTGTCATTTGTGGTAAATTTCTAAAGTTACTTATTCTAAATAGTGGTTTTCTCTGTGTTCTCTTTTGGAAACTAAATTCAAATGTTTCCTGACTTCTGCCAAAATCAAACTGAGTTAAATATCTGACCTGCCTGTGGAAAATCATCTTTTATACAGAACTAGAAGAATTTCACGCCAAGCACTTTGCTGTGAGCTTTATTTGGGTTGCCAGAAAATCAAAAGAAATCAGGGGAAGAGTGGGTTTAGGCTTGTGTTGTGTTTCATTGAAGGACCATTAAAAATGTTTACATCTCAGAAGTGTTAATGCTTTAGGCAGGATTTCTGTTATAAACATAATTTGATTTCAGATCCAAAGCCTGCTCAATGCAAGTGACCATATTTTGGAACCCATGTTACAGTTCTGTAAATAGATTTGATGGCCGTAGTTCTCTAAAGTACTTTCCTGGCTTCCAGTTTTTCAAGTCCCAGTTGTAGATGACAGATCTAAAGAATAACACAAGAAGTTGAAAAATAGTGTGAGAGAAAAGCATCTGTTATCCCCATGTACCTCAGTACAATAACGTGACAAGAAATGACAACATAGAGCTGAAAGAAATAGGGGGCAGCCAGAGGTGAAGAGGAATGCTGTCAAGACAGAGGATGCAAAAGCTGAAAAGAAAAGTTGTTTGCTTCTCTTATTGACACTTCTTGTTCTGCATGACAGTGGAGGAAATGCCTTTACTTTCAGGAGACTCCTCACAGCATGAATGCTTCTGGCTAAACTCTTCCTTTTACCTCTTCTTCCTCTTCCTCTCTTGACTCCATGTTAAAGTTTAGAAGTACTTCCCTTGACCAGTTGTATCATTAGAGAACGTCTTGAAGGCTGATTTACGTGGACTCCTGTACAAGGCTGCAAGCCTGCTTGTGTTACCTCCTCAATTCTGATGTGATCAGAATTTCTGTATAAAATCTTCCACATGTGCCACACGGAACCTGTTAAAACACTCGTAGCTGCTGGAGATGGACAGTTCCTCTTCACTTGCATAGTAGCTTTGCTTAATCAGAAATGGTTCCTCTGAGACTGCTCTTCTTTTTAAGAGGCTGAGCTGCTGCACTGGATAGGGGATGCTGTGCTGTACCCGGCAGAGCTCAGCAGGCCAGAAACAGGGATGTGGTAAGGGCACCGGCATTCATGGCCACGTCAGGCTTCTGGGACGAGTCACCTGCATCTGTACCTTCCCTGCTTTGACTTCAGACATTTCTCTGTGATTATCATATACCTTTATTTTCCATTTTAAAAATAGCATCCAGGAAAAAAAAATTTGTGACAACTCAGAATGCAAAGCTGAGACTTTGGGGCTGTTTAACATGGGGAAGAGGAGGCTGAGGGGAGACCATATTGCTCTCTTCAAATACCTGAAGGGAGATTGTAGTGAGAGCGGGGTTGGTCTCTTCTCACCGGTGACAGGGTGAGGGAGATGGCTTCAAGTTGCACCAGCAGAGGTTTGGGTTGGATATCAGGAAAAACTTCTCTATAGAATGGAACGGGCTCCCCAGGGAGGTGGCTGAGTCACCATCTCTGAATGTGTTTAAAAACCGTTTGGATGTGGTGCCCAGGGACATGACTTAGAGGAGGGTCGTTAGAGTTTGGATAGTACGGTTAGGTTGTGGTTGGACTTGGTGATCTTTTAGGTCTTTTCCAACCTGAGCAATTCTATGATTCTGTGATTCTAGGCGGGCTCCCGCCAGGTCCTACAGGACGGCACACGGCCACAGCTCAGCCTCCAGCACGCTGCCCTTCCAGCTGCCCGTCCCCCGCCTGGCACAGCCCGTACCGGGCCGCAGGTGAGGCTCGGAGGCTCCGTCCCTGTAAGCAGCCCGGCGGCCGGCCGCCCCGGCCCTCCGAGGCCTCCTCCCTCGCGCCTCGCTGCCCTCCCGGCTCCCGCACGGCCCCGGGAGAGGCCCCCACCGCTTCGTCCTTAACGGGCCCGGCGATGCCGGGGGATTATTTCGGCCTCGGCCCCGGGGGGGGGGGGGCCCGGCAGACGCTCCTTATACGGCCCGGCCTCGCTCACCTGGGCCGCGGCCAGGAGCGCCTTCTTTGGGCAGCGCCGGGCCGGGGCCGCGCCGGGCCCGACACCCAAATATGGCGACGGCCGGGGCCGCATTCCTGGGGGCCGGGCGCCGCTCCCGCCCGCCTCGATAAAAGGCTCCGGAGCCGGCGGCGGCCCACGAGCTACCCGGAGGAGCGGGAGGCGTCTCTGCCAGCGGCCCGACGCACAGTCAGCACAGGTAGGTGGGCGCCGCGCCGCGCCGCGCCGCGCCGTGCCGCCCGGCGTCCCTTCGCGGGGCCGTCGTGTGAGCCCTCCGTGGGCCCTGCCGTCACCCTGAGCCTCACGGCCCCGTGTCCCGCAGACAGCCAGCAACATGTGTGACGAGGACGAGACCACCGCGCTCGTGTGCGACAACGGCTCCGGCCTGGTGAAGGCTGGCTTCGCCGGGGATGACGCCCCCAGGGCCGTGTTCCCTTCCATCGTGGGCCGGCCCCGCCACCAGGTACGATGTTGGCCCCCTCGGGGCTTCCTGTGGGGTCCCTCGGCCCCGCGTGCGGAGCGGGGATGTGCTGCTGCCCGTGGAGAGGTCGCCGAGCCCCCGTTTTCCTCTCCTGCAGGGTGTCATGGTGGGTATGGGTCAGAAGGACTCCTACGTAGGGGACGAAGCTCAGAGCAAGAGGGGTATCCTCACCCTGAAGTACCCCATTGAACACGGCATCATCACAAACTGGGACGACATGGAGAAGATCTGGCACCACACCTTCTACAATGAGCTGCGTGTGGCCCCTGAGGAGCACCCCACCCTGCTCACTGAGGCCCCCCTCAATCCCAAAGCCAACCGTGAAAAGATGACCCAAATCATGTTTGAGACCTTCAACGTACCCGCCATGTATGTGGCCATCCAGGCTGTGCTGTCCCTGTATGCCTCTGGCCGTACCACTGGTGAGTGCAGTCATCCCAATGGACCCTCTTCCCCAAGGACACCGAGGACCAGGCCTCTGCAATCACCAACTGCTCTGCCCCAGCGCAGGTCTGCTTGTGGGCTGCTCCTCAGATGGCTGCTCTTTGTTTTCACAGGTATTGTGCTGGACTCCGGCGATGGTGTGACACACAACGTCCCCATCTATGAAGGGTATGCCCTTCCCCATGCCATCATGCGCTTGGATCTGGCTGGCCGTGACCTCACTGACTACCTGATGAAGATCCTGACTGAGCGTGGCTATTCCTTTGTCACCACGGGTAAGCACTGTTCCCTCCTCCAAAATGTCTCCCCACATTCCCAACTCTCACACATCAAGGAATGCTGCAGCCTTTTCCACACGGCAAGCCCTGGGAGCGCTCCCTGTTGGGCATTTGCTTATGGCTTGTGGTTTGGAGACCCAGCAGACCTATGGAGGAGTTGCGAGTGTTTCCTGTTCTTTCCCTTCCTTGCAATCACTGATGCCTTTGCTCCCCCTGACAGCTGAACGTGAGATTGTCCGTGACATCAAGGAGAAGCTGTGCTATGTGGCTCTGGACTTTGAGAACGAGATGGCCACTGCTGCCTCCTCCTCCTCCCTGGAGAAGAGCTACGAGCTGCCTGATGGGCAGGTCATCACCATCGGCAATGAGCGTTTCCGCTGCCCAGAAACCCTCTTCCAGCCTTCCTTCATTGGTGTGTGCCTGCCTTCCCTCTCTTCTCCCCTGCCAGTTCTCTGCTCTCTCCTGGCACAGATCTCCTGCTTAGCACTTAGCTCATACCTGCTCTTCTCCTGCCCACAGGTATGGAGTCCGCAGGGATCCATGAGACAACCTACAACAGCATCATGAAATGCGACATTGACATCAGGAAGGACCTGTACGCCAACAATGTCATGTCTGGGGGTACCACCATGTACCCAGGTATTGCTGACCGCATGCAAAAGGAGATCACAGCCCTGGCCCCCAGCACAATGAAGATCAAGGTAAGGCTTGAGTGTCAAGAACCTGCACAGAAGTCTTCAGGAGCAGCCTTCTCTGGTCCTCCTGTGAACAGTGTGCGGGGCAGCGCGTACCCCATGACACCTGCGATGGCTGCAAGTGTGCTGATCTTATCTCTCTTGGCTTTCCTAGATCATTGCCCCACCTGAGCGCAAATACTCTGTCTGGATCGGTGGCTCTATCTTGGCCTCCCTGTCCACCTTCCAGCAGATGTGGATCACAAAGCAGGAGTACGATGAAGCTGGCCCATCCATTGTCCACCGTAAATGCTTCTAAACATGTTTACATGATCACTTTGCCAACCACACTCAGGATGACAACCTTGTAGGTTCCAGGCTGCTGAGGACCTGCACCAGCCATGCAACTTTCTATTTTGTAACAATTTCTGGTTACTGTTGCTGCAAAGCTCCATGTGACACAGTGTATGTAAAGTGTACATAAATTAATTTATTTTACCTCGTTTTGTTTGTTTTTAAAACCAATGCCCTGTGGAAGGAAACATAAAACTTCAAGAAGCATTAAATCATCAGTCATTCTGTCACACCCCTAATGCAGTTGTTTCTGTCGTTATTTCCCTGGGCTCTTCCGCTTCTCACTGACCTGGGTCTGGGTGCTGGGGTTGGGAGTAGGGGTTGGGGCTCTCCAGGGAGAGATGGGGTGGGGAGGGTGGTGGGATCCTGCTGGGGCGGCCTAGCCCTGCTGTGGGCTGCAGGAAGCTCACTGGTGCAGAGAGTAGCCTGTGATGCCCACAGCTCGGGTGCCCACTGCATTGTGTTTCTCCCATGCCCAGTAGGGAAAGGGTTACGAGTGTTGCACATTCTCAGCTTGTGAAGGATTTAGTTGGGCTCAGCCTGCCAGAGCAGTAGCCAGGCATGCCTGTGCAGCTCAGAGCTGTGATGGACAGAGGCAAGGCCACAGCTGAGGCCAGGTGGTGGGCACAGGTTAAATTAAGAGCTTTCCACTCCGCTTATGGAAAGCCCTCCTGCACTCACCCTGTCCCTGGGCTGAGGGCAGCCAGGGCCACTTCCTCACCCCACCTGACACGCAGGGCTTTGCCTGCACAGCCAGGACCTCCTATGGCCACAGGTTCATGTGGATTCCCTGTGCCCTGGGAGCCCAGGGGGCTTTCCCTGCCTGCCCTTCTCCCCCCAAAGACTGTGGGAGCTACCTTACCTATCTGCCTCCTCTTAAATGGCCCTGGCAGGAAGGCTGCACTTGGCTTGGGGCTGTTGTTCCACATTACCACTGCAGTGGGGGCAACACTGCTGGGAGAAAAGATGATTTTCAGCTGAATTTCCAATCCAGGGAGGTTATTGCTCTACTGTGATGATGCTAAGCATGTGTTCTTTCTCATTGTGATGATTTTGCCCTCATGCATGAATACACTTCCCAATAACAGTCCAATCTCCAAAGAAAATTTCTGCAGGAAGAGGTGGTACCTGGTGTGGGAAGTCCCTATGCATCCCTACATGCTTCAAGCTGAATGGCTGGGACCGGATGGGAGAGCAGGATCACATCCTTTCTTAAAAAGACAAATAGAAGTTTGCTCATGGCCTTGCTGTATTTACTATTTTCACACTGTTGTTCAGTGGTATATACCTCAACAGGACCCAACCCTCGCTACTGAAGGGTACTGATCTGAGATTTTCCTGTAGCTTAGTTCTTAAGTGCTAAGTTCTTAAGTGGTCATAGAATCAGTAAGGCTGGAAAAGACCAATTAACACGTATCAGTTTGAGTCTGGTCTTCGCTGACCAATTTCTTAAGAATTCCATCATCCTTCCTGCTCTTGGGCCAGTGCTGCTTACAGGAGAGGGAGGATCATCAGGGCCAGCATCCTCAGCATCTAGGGATGTGTGCTACGAGTAACGGTGACACTTGAGAGAACTGCTTTGTTTCCCCAGGGCTTCCCCTCTTCTCCGTGTAGAGCTCACTGTCGGCCCTAAAAGTCCAACTTTCTGGACTTTCAGCACTGTCTGCTCCTGATCGGCTATCCCATAGTGCCCACAGGAACTGTAGCCAGGCACAACCTTTTCCCAGTCATGCTCTGAAGCCAGCTCTGTTGGCTGGGAGGCAGCTCTGGCCCTGGGGTGCTGCAGTCATCCAGGAAACAAGCCTATGCTGTAACCCCACCTCACAGGGCTGCATATATATAGAGTCCTGTAAACAGCTTTCTTCCTTGGCATATCCCTCCAGCCCATTATACCCTCTCAGCCCTACCTGCTCTCTGCTCACCCTCTCTTAGCTTCCAGGAGCTTCTCCCTGCCCCAGGGAAAACAAGATTCTGAAGATCAGAGAAAAGTGTGATGGTCTTATAGAAGAGCTCTCGTATACTCAGGGGTGAGCAGATTAAAGCCAGTGGCATCATGTGCCCTTGCAGCCCAGAAAGCCAGCTGTATCCTGGGCTGCATCAAAGGAAGCATGGCCAGCAGGATGATGGAAGGAATCTTGCCCCTCTACTCTGCACTGGCGACACCTCACCTGTAGTACTGCATTCAGATGTGGAGTCCTCAGTACAGGAGAGATGTGGAACTGTTGGAATGCATCCAGAGGGGGGCTGCAAAAATGATCCAAGGGATGGAACATCTCTCCTATGAAGATAGGCTGAGAGAGCTGGGACTGTTCAGCCCAAAGAAGAGAAGGCTCCGGGGAGACCTGAGAGTGGCCTTCCAGTATCTAAAAAGTGGCTGCAAGAGAGAAGGGGACAGACTTTTTAGCAAAGTCTGTTGTGATAAGACAAGGGGAAAAGGTTTCAAACTAAAAGAGGAGAGATTTAGATTTGATATAAGGAAGGAGTTTTTTTACAATAAGGGTGGTGAAGCACTGGAACAGGTTGCCCAGAGAAGTAGTGGATGCCCTGTCCCTGCAGACACTCAAGACCAGGCTGGACTAGTCTCTGAGCAACCTGATCTAACTGTAGGTGCCCCTGTTCACTGCATGGGAGTTGAACTAGCTGGCATTTAAAGGTCCCTTCCAACTCAAATGATTCTACGAGACCTATGATTCTATGGCACGATGTTTGTTCCTGAGAGCCTAGTCCTGCTCGTGGAGACATAACCCCATCTGCCTTGATTTCAGTGCAGTATGGCAGATCTCTCCCCTGACGACTGAGCTGTATTTGCAGAGGTGGCCGTGCCCGCTTGGCGCTCTGAATGAGTCAGTTTTTGGTTATGTTGCCCAAAGCAGAACCCTCTGCATTCTGCTCCAGGTGAATGTGTGTTAAGGGATGCACCTCTGTCTTTGCCCAGGGAAAGGAGGCTGCAGGAGCTGGTGGCACTTCATCCGACTCCTCCTGAACCACTTTCCCACTGGGAAAGAGACACCAGAATTTTGCATCTGATTCAGACAGGATTGGTGCAGTCAGTGCTTTCTCTGAAGGAGTCGGGATTCCCCTGGACTGCTGCCAGCCCATGGAGTAAGCAGGTGCCACTGGGCTGCCTCCCATGGCACACTTTGAGCAGGGTTTTCCAAGGGTTTGCTGTGCTGTCATGGGGCCCGCGGCAGCCACTGGGTAGAGGAAGGGCTGATGGCCACTAGCGCTGCCCCAGCTGATGCACCATGTTTCCATGACAACAGGACAGAAGTGTATTGGCTTTATCTCCCTTTTACCCTTTCCCGTCCCAAGCGTATCATGGTTTTCCTCTGACCCTGAACAAGTCAACACTCCCTGCGCTCTCTTTGTTACCAGCAAAATGGCTTTTCTGTTTTCTGGCTCGAAGGAAGATAACGAGGAACAGCTAATGTTCATGGAAGATTCTGAGATGTCATCATGAAGGTGTTTGGGGAACGGGAAATACTTGCCATCCTAAATTTAGCCCTGAATGTCATGCAGTCCAGTTTCCTGGCACAAATACCAGGGAAAGTCTAGAAATCTGAATGTCTTCCAAGCACGGCCATGACCCAGGGGCTGCCATGGCCACCAGCTGGGCTGGGACATTCCCATACTAGCTGTGGGGTCTCCTCCTTAGAAATCTCCAAAAGCCACCTGGACATGGCCCTGGGCACCCTAATCCAGTGGCCCTGCTTGAGTAGAGGGTAGAGCAGATGGACCCAGAGGTTCCCTGCAGCCTCAGCCATGCTGTGACCCTGTGATAACTCCTGTAAATCTTGGCCAGGGCCAGCAACCAGCTGCAGCTTGCCCAGATTGGTGATGGTTCTTCATAGCCTATGGCTTGCCTGGGCAAAGGCTGAAACAGGGCTGTGGGCAGCATATGGAGTACACCATCTGGCTGTGCATCACTGTTTAAAACTAAAAGGAGCAGGATGATGTGAAGTGGTGAGTAAAGAGTAACATAGAAAACATTGCAGGGTCAGCACATGGCAGGGACTGGAAGATAGAGGGAATGGGGTCTGGGGTAATCTGCAGCACATTACTGATGTTCTCCCAGGTTCATACTGATAGAGGATGCCCAGAGGCCCTGTACTGATATTACACTTAGTATTAATTGCTGCCATTTGTGCAGGTGAGGTTTGGCTGATCACACCTTGTGGCAGTTTCATCCCATTTATGGAGTCACAGGCAGTGCATGAGACAAGCCCTGGGTTTATCTCCCTGCAGGTGTGCTGAGTCCTCTGAGTGGTCCTCACTGAAGCCACCAGAAGACAACAGATCTGGTTAGTGTTCAAGTGTTTGCACGGTTAGGGCCTGGATTAAGAAACACAGTCACAGGAATAAAAGCAATATTAACATCTAAGGAGGAAACGTTTTCTGACACAACCACAGGGGCTGCCGCCTTCTACAGTAGCAGTGTCTGTGCTGGCGGTAAGCGGGCAGGCTGAAGCCTGGGAACTCTGTCCTCTGCAATCCTAGGCTGTGTGCAACCAGTGGGACAGTGAGTGGCCTCCCAGCACTTTTGGAGAAATCACCATCGATGTGCTGACCACATATGGGCATGGTGTTTTCATACGGTAAGTGTAACCGTGAGCAGGCATTGGTATTGCTAAATGAATATTTAAAGCAAATGTCTGATAAGTTCCTCACAGGCAGTTTGACTTGTGAGTCACGTTGCAGAGTCCCCAACCTTGCCCCTCTCTATTTATAAGTTCATGCCTTGCTATATCTGACTCGCTAAATAAGCCTTCCAAACTGCAGCAGGGATTCTGGGGGCGTATTATGGGACGTGGGGAGTGATTTAGAAGAGCAAGGGGAGCTGGCGAGGGCACTGCAAATCTCGGTGTGCCCACTGCCTTCTGAAGAGCAGAACTCCCTGCCCTCGGTCTGACCCACTCAACTCCAATCTACTGGCAGTGGGTGGGGGGAGCTCATGGCTGTGCTTACGGCAGGCAGGCAAGAACTGCAGCGAGGTTACTCCAGGGAATACCCATATCAGCACCCTCTGGAGGGCAATGTTCTTTCTGGTTTTACATTCCGCCAGTGGGACCTCCAGCATTACAGTGCTGTGAACATCAGAGTGGCATTTACCCAGAAGGAAGGACGGACCTCCAGGTGCTCCTTTTAGGGCTTCACCCAAAGGCAGCTCGCTCCCAGGTCCTGCCTGGAAATGCACTTCTTAACGTGGCAGACACTTTCTTCCCAAGTTCTCTGATTCTATCTTACACAGCACAGGGAGAGATGATATTGGCTCTAGAAGGGAAAGTGGGGTGCCAAACGGAGAAGTAGCCACAGCCTTAAAATGTAACGAGTGTAACTGATATAAAGATATGGAGTTGAAAGGAAAAATAGGACTGAAGGGATGAAAAAATGGTGGGGAAAAGAATTGATTTTCCAGAAAGATTTTTTTTTTAAAAGCCAAAATAAATTAAGTACTTGGGATGGCATGTGTATGTCTCAATTGAGATTTATTTATTTTTAGATCAGCTTTCATAGATAAAGATATAAAGGTTTTATGGTTGTCCTCCCACAGCAGATTTCCAGACCATTGCCTGTTGTTTGGCTCTGTCCACAGTGTGTTTATTTAAACAGCGTCACACTTTTCTTGGCAGGAACTCCTGATGAGAGTATAGGAGAATATATCTTCTTCAGGAGGGAGAGCTTAGCAGCATGTTGAAGGAATAAAGGGTTGTTCTCTGTGGCATTGGCTAGATGCCTGTTGTAGTTTCTCCACCAGGAGCCAAGAACACATTTCCAGCCCACCAGGATGCAGAGGGAGGATCCTGACCTGTCCTGCTTGCCTCCCCTCCCTAGGTAGAGGGCAGATTCATTTAAGGAGCTCTTTAAGAGTGGTTTGGGCGACTGCCTGATCACCTTTTCCCTGTTGGCTACCTCTCAGTGGTGGCCTTCTACTCTGAAGAAGGTCTGGCAAACAAGAGACCTTCAGAGTGTCACCTGGAACTCAGAGCTTTTTGGTGAACATTCATTGCTGAAGGACTTCACAGGAAGGATTTTACAGCTGAGCAAGGCAAGGTATAAAGCGTTCATCTAGCTTTGTCCACAGAGCTCCTTTTGGGAACAGTGGGTCCTGCATGCAGAGCACAGTCTGGACAGGGTTTGGTGTGCTGGCAGCCTGGGCTGGACACAAACCAGCGAGCTCAGGAGATGAAAGTTAGCCTGAGAACACTCTGTGGAGCCAACAGGTTGCCTGTGCCGAGGAGATAATCCATTATAAACAATAAACAGAGATGTCAGCACTCTCTAAGGAGGCACTCACAACTGGTGTTCATTTTTTTTCAAGGACGCCCATTTGTCAGAGCTGTCCTGGAGATAATCTGCGATGCTCGAATGGATGTTTTCTTAAAAAATGGGCTTTTTTCATTGGGCACATGATTGTGCTTGTTCCCCTTCTTCTGAAGAACACAATCCTGGCACCAACTCAGGTGACTGCGTGTTTGAAATGACCATTTTGTAAGGGTGCTGTTGTGTCTGGAGATGCTGTGTGTGAGTGGCTGTCCTTTTTGCGTCCATCCTTGGAAGGAGGCTACTGTGCTGGTGAATTTTAGGATGGAATGCACTGGGAAGGACCAACAGGTATGCAGAGAGAAATATTTAAGCTGGAGAGATCTGGGAAACTCTTTGTAATATTTGCTTTTTTGTACTGAAAACAGGCACTTTGGTTTGCTGAAAAGCAGCATTTAAGACCCAACTGGAAATCTCCAACCAAACGCTGAGCCCTACGTTGGCTGCTGGTGGCTTCATCCCATCCCACCCTGCTGGCACAGCTTGGAGCTGGAGAGTTTGACCACACTCAGCCAAAGCTGCAAAGCTGGTGCACGGTTAGCAGTGCTTAGCACGTGTGTGCATTCAGGCTGCTGGCTGGGATTGCTAGGAAGCCAAAGGAAGAGGCAGCCTAAGACTTTAATCCCCCTCCTATCTGAAGGCTAAGTTAACCCCAGCTGCACTGACATTTTCCAGCCTGAAGCCAAGTGGCCGATTACGTGCCTCTTGCTAGTTGCAGAAACCTGCACAGATGGAACTTACACATCTGCAAGCTCCAGGGGGTTAAAAATAAACCCCACCCCGCCGGTGGCTGTTTCATGTCCATTTAGAGGTGTGCCATGCTTTTCATGCATTTCCATTCTAATAATCCTCTGTGAGACCTGAGAAAGTCCCTTGGTGGCATTTTGACGTTTTGTTCAAGGCACTTTTTTTTTTTAACTACTGCTATCTGGGCTAGCTCCCCTCCACAGAATTATTTCACCAGAAGTACATTTGCCATCTATGCGCCTTGTTCTAAACTGGGAGCTACAACATGTTTACCAGCACGTTTATGGCTCTCTCTGCCACTGTTGTGCAGTCAGCAGCAAATGACTGAGTGTTTCTCAGCAAGGCAGAGACTTGTTCTCTGGAATGGGTAAAACATTTTTGCTTCTTTTTTTTTTTTTTCTTTTTGTTTTTCTTTTTTTTTTTTTTTTCTTCTTTTCATGCCCCAGTGCAGGGAACCTTTGTTCAGAAGAGCACCATCTGAGCACACTTATTTGTGTCATCCCTGCAGAGTGGTGTCACTCCTTTTGTTGTGGGTGTCCCAGCAGGTCCCCAGCTGGGGCATTACTCTGAGCACCTGGGGCATCCTCAGGAGCATAGCCTTTGCAGGAGGAGCCATGCATGCACCCTGGAGAGCCGCAGAGCAGAGCAGCTGGGCCCATACCTACAGCTTCTTGGGTTGTTTGAGATGCAGACGGGAAAAGGAGATGATTGTAACATGTGGACACCATTTGGGTGAAGGCAGAAAAAGGAAAAGACAGGTAAAGTCTTTGTGGGTCCCCTGGAGGGGAGAAGCTGTAGTTGCTGAAGGAAGGGGCTGACAGGGTTGCACTGCTCTATTTTTTGGGGGGAAGACAGGTGAGTCAGTGGGTATGGAAAATGAGGAGAGCGGCAAATTCAAAGAGCCCCTTCCCCACCACAGGGAAGGGGACAAAGTTCCTTGCTTGAATGTTCACCTTGGAGAGACAGGGGCTTTGTGAAGGGCTTCTTTTCCTCTGAGTGAAAGGAATGGAAGAAGACAGGAACTGGAACTAGAACAAAGCTGGGAGATGTAAAAGAGTGAAGTTTGAGCAAAGCAGCAGTATGAGCAGGTCATGGCTATGCAGCTGCTGCAGCTGTACCGGAGCACGCCTTTCTGTTGCTGCAGCTGGAGCAGGGCAGGAAGCTCAGGACAGGGGCTGGATGTTAGCAGGTCACCCCCAAGAGCAAAGCTGCATGAAGATGGGCTCTCTCTGCCAGTGTCCACCACATCCCAGTCGCTGTTGGTTGTACCCAGCCACTGCATGCTGCCTGAAACCCAAGAGAGCCTGGACAGCCTCCAGGAGGCAGGCACAATTCCCATATTGAGACAGTCTCGCTCTTTCCCTGCTAGTACCCAGCATGGTTTGCCTTCGTGGGGGCTTTTATACAGGGCTGCATTCCTGCAGCAGGAGCCCCCAGCCAGTCAGCGCAGCTGAGACCATATTAGGGACGCTGCTCACCAAACCATGGCTGCATGCCCTCTGCACCTCCCCAGCAGGGCTCTCTGTGGGGAGGAGGAAGGTGGGCAGGTGGGAAGTCTCTCCTGCTTACCCTGCCTCTTTCCTGGCTGGATGTAGGCCTAGGTTGTGTCAGGCTCAGTGGGCAGACTGCAGAGGTGCTGCTGGGGCTGGTACCCTGTCCATCACCCTGCTTCTGGCTCTAAGGTCTATTCCTTGCAGGGACCTCCTTGACCTGGCAGCAATGATGTACAGCACTGTAGTGCTTGAGGAGCAGAAAAGTGGGAAAAAATGGCTGATACCAGGAAAAAGGAGAAGACATGGGCAAGTCCACTGATCCTCTCCTAGCACCTGCTGCTGCCGAGCGTGGGGTCTGATGTCAGCTCTGCCATCAGCCCATGTGGAGCTCCTGACTCACCTGACCTGCCACCTGCAAGAAGTCAATGAAGGGGACTAGAGGCAGAACTAAGGCCCTCCAGGGAGAAGGACTTTAAAAGCGAAAAAAAAACATGTCTCGAATTCATGCTCAGGTTCAAATGATGTCTAGATGTTTAATGAAGGAAAACAACAGGAGAATATGTGAGGGAGGAAATTCTTATAAATACTGTAGTTCTCAATTCAGGCATGTGTGGAGCTGAAGCTACTTAATAACTAGCTACTCTCAGCCTGTGTACGTAGATCTCTGCCATGAGGCACCGAAGCCAAAACTCATTAGGATTAAAGAAATAAATATTTACATAGCTACGCTGAGCACATCCAGAGCTGCTGTGCTGAGGAACTGGAGCAATCCCTGCATGTGTGCATGGAGCTGTGCTAAGAGGCTCTCACAGGAGTTGCCTTTCATCCCTGTCATCTGGCTCAGTGTCCTCCCCCAGAGCCACAGACAATTCCTCAGGGCTGGGTAGGGGTGATGGCTGGCCTGAGGCATGTTGGGCCCTGCTGACTGGCCTTAGGGGCTCTGTTCCACAACACCTTAGGGCTGGCTGTGGTGGGCGGTGAGGAATGTGCGTGGGTAAGGTGTGGCTGTTGGCATAGGCACTGCTGGGCGTCTCCACAGGCTTCTGTGACAGGCCTTGTTACACAAATTGTCCCTAGTTAGTTCCCAAGTGTGCCTGCTGCCAATCAGCCCATTACTGGGGGATGTGTTGCAAGAGATCCAGGACAAGCCGGAGTATATGGACAGCTGGGCACTCGCTTTCATGGCAGCGAGGAAAAACGGCCCTCAAAAAGGCTGGCACAATGACGGTGAGGGCTCGTAACAGCAATCAGGTGCTGTTTGCAAAGTGCTGACATCCTGTGGCCTGCCCTGAGTGAAAATGCTGGAGGTGGAGCCGGCAGCCAGCCGGCCTGCTGCTGTGCTTCTAGCGTCCCTCTGTGAAGGCTGAAGCATGAGCTACTGGCTGTGAGGAGAGCTGTGGGCACTGGGGTGCCCGTGTTCCCCGTGTACGGCCACGTCCGCTTCAGCAGAGGCTTGTTTCCCTGCGGAGGCTGCGCACAGGAGGAGAGGAGCTGGTGCTCCAGCAGCCGGCTCACAATCCCAGCTGCCCAGCCAGCGCTTTGCAGGGCGATTCAGAATGCCATTTAGCACACAATTACAGCTCCTGGACACAAGGCAGATGCTGTGAATCCAGGCCTGTCATCTGCCATAAATGTCATCTGCCCGTACATCCCTGGTTTATTGGGGAGCGATCTATGCTCCTCCCTGGCCCAGGCGGCCGCGTCAGCCCCGCAGCTGGGCGAGGGCACAGCTGGGCGGTGGCGGTAGGTGGCGGAGACACAGCGGGCGGCCACTGGAGCCGAGAGGGGAGATGACGGGCACGTGTTAAATGGGAAGCCGTGTGGTTTGCTTGCGCCAGGGCGGCACGGACCGATCGGCGAGAAGATTGTGTATCTCGGGTGTCTCTATCGGCTCCAGCGGTCTCATTTACGCTGGCTCGAGCAAGCCGGCCTTCACCGTAGCAAGGCGAGGGGAGATCGACGTTTGCCTGCTGCCGAAAAATAGGAGCCTCTCGCCGCGCTCCTAAAAGCCGGCAGCGCCCCCCAGTGTCGGAGCGGGGCGCTGTTCAGTCTCAGCGCACGGCCCGGCGCACACCCCGCCGCTGGGTGGCGCTGTCGCCAGGCGACGCGATGAAGCTCGGGGGAAGGGGGGCGTCGGCGGCGTAGCGCCGCGATTGGCGCGGCGGGAGGGGCGGGGCCGGACGCCGCTGTTTGGATTTAAACGTTGCAGCGGGAGGGGCGGGCTCGGCCTGCGGCTCGGCGTTACGCGGCGTTCTGTGGCGTTCCGCTCCCGGCCCCGCCGTCGCCATGGTGGTGCCGGCGCGCCGCGTGAAGACGGAGTACATGAAGCGCTTCAAGGAGCCTAAGTGGGAGTCGTGCGGCGCCTGCTACCTGGAGCTGCTGCGCTACCGCCTCAGCCGCCGCCTCCTGGAGCAGGCGCACCGGCCCTGGCTGTGGGACGGCTGGGAGCAGGACAGCGTCGGCGGCAGCGGCGGCAGCACCGCCGGGTCTCCCTCGCCGCCGGGAGCGGGCAGCCCGCCGCCCGCGCAGGAGGAGGAAGCGGCGGAGGCGGGACGGGCCGGCCCCGGTAGGAGCGGGGAGGTGGCGGGCGGGGGAGGCTGTGCGCCTCCCTGGGAAGGCGCAGCCGGGGCAGGTGCGTGCGTGGCTGGCGGGGGAGGCCCGGCCCGGCACTGGCGGTGCCGCAGTGTGGGCGAGCAGCTTGGGGCTTCGCGTGCAGCGAATAGGGCGAGCGTATCGCGCGTCCTGCTCCGCGTGCTGTAGAGCAGGCTGGGCCGGGAGTTGCTCAGGGAGAAGCCTGGCCGTTAGCTGCGGCTGTGGGGCCTCATGGGCCCGCGACGCCGAGAAGCTGGGCGTCCCTTTAAAGAACCGCGTTGTGGTAACTCATCCTGACTCACAGCCGCTTATGTAAACGGTTGCCATGGGAGCAGAGCATCCCTGCAATTATATAAGCAGGTTCTCTGGCGAAAGCGGCGGCACCGAGCTAGGCTGTGTGCCAGTGACTGGCACATGGTGTTACTGCTTTCCCTGGACCTGCGTGTGGCATTCTTTTGTCTTGGCTGAACGCTGGGTCCCTGCTGGTACCTGAGCTCTGTGGTCTTGGCTTTTGCGGTGAGTCAGTAGCCCTGAGCGAGTGCAGAGCTGTGGTCCTCACGGCAGCGTGGGCCTGTGTGCCACCTGGCTGTCATATGCCTGCTGAAATGCTGTTGAGCTGAAACACAGCTCCTCAGTGTTGGGAGAGAATGCCAAGACAACAGGAGTGGTTAGGGATGCTCCTAAGAACAAGGTCCCTTCGAGTTGAAGGAGCTGGAGGTATGCACGGATGCTGGCTGCTAGGGTAGGCTCCATCCCTCCAAATCCATGCAGTGATGGCAGCAGCTCATTGGGATGAGACCAGGCTAGAGTTCCTTGGTAGCTTGATTCCAGTTAGATCTGCTTTAGCAGCAGGTAAGAACTTGTTAGTTGCAGATGTACTCATATAGGCATATTCTGTAGCCAGTAATGGTGTGTGTGATTGTCTGGTTCTGGCATGTGCAGTTGTCTCTTCACCTTAGCTTATCCTAGCTAGCAGTACTGACCTGAGCAACTCGGAGGCTTTAGGCAGCAGCAGTAAGGTTTGTGGCTGCTGTAAGAGAGTACCTGATCCTCTCTGAGGTTCTTCCCGTTTACCGTGGGAGGGAAAAACCTGTATCTGATCTTCACGTCTTTGCAGAGCGATTTTCTGCAGGCATTTCAAAAGCTTTAGCAGAAGGTCTAAGAGCAATTCAGCTTTGGCAGCTGGATTAAGTGGAAATTTATTGTATATTCATGTACAGCTTACTGTACAATCCGAAAGCAAGTGACTTGGTATTAAGCAATTACAAAGGTGCTATTTTCTTTTGTGTAGTGACTTCCTAATTAAAAAGCACAGAAAACATAACATACAAACCACCATCCCATGAATCTTTCATTATTTGACTGCATTTTTCTGGAAGGACTTAATTACACTGAAATGCTGCGGGAGCAGTGAGCGTGCTAACGTTTTTTTTGTCTTCTGACTCTGACATCCACCCACATGCTGCAGCATCCTGGTTGGGTTGTTACCTGGCTACTGCTGCTTCTCTCTCTTCTGGAGGGAACCAGATTTCTGCCAAGTTTGTGGCTGAGTATGCTTGGCCAGCAGTAATGTTGCTGAAGCCCCACATGCAGTGTTTCTCTTCTGAAGAAACAATTACCTGTTTTTTACTTAGTTCTGACCCATGAAGGAGCACTGACAGCAGTTTTTGAAATTGTCTGTTATGCATGTACAAAGCTGGTTTTATTATTTTGCAGCTTAACTTCAAGGCTTAGTGCTGTTGCTCTAAATCACTACCAGCATGAACCCCTGAGGCGGCAAATAGGATGAGTGCATTTCCTTGCTGTATTTAATGTTTAAGCTGTATCTGAAAGATATTAAGGTGCACTGAATGGCAACTTTGGAATTTTTTTTAAATTTTTTAAATTCCTTCTTGCACTTTACACTGCTGGGGGGGGGGGGGTGGGACTGCTCTGTAGAATGCATTCGGGCCTGGACATGATCCAATAAAATTCTGACCGAAATCAACTGGTCTAGTTGACACGTACTCAAAGCTGTCAACCCTGTGGTCTGCTAAGTGAATGACAGGAACTCTTGGCAGCAGTACTGCAAGCAAACCTGTTCCTTGTGAAATTATACTGTTGCACACGCATCCAGGATTAGGCCATCTTTCAAGCCTTAATGTGATGTTTTTTGCCTTCGTAGCACTTTTATACAGAGGTTTTAAATGACAGCAGTGACAACTTCGTGTCAAAACAGTTGCCACACAATAGACTGGATTAGTGCATCTGGGTAGAAGACCCAGTTTCAAACTTGTTCTTTGATCTGTCATGATGCTGTAGGAATGTTTGCTGACCCAGCTGCCCAGGGAGGAGTAGCTGATGGTGAAGAAAAAGACTAACAGTGTCAGTTTGGGAATTTACAGTGATCCAAGGATACTTAAAGTGTCTTTTGGGTTGAAACAAGCTTTGCTATTAAGTCAAGCTAGGCACAACTTTCTTCAGTGGGTGAATCTAATCAACTCAACTGCTGTGTTGCTGGCCACTCAAATATTGTGCCAGTGTCTCATGTGAGACTGACCTTGAACTTGAATGCTGCTGCAGACTGTTTCAGCTGTAGTAAATAGTAACAATTTTCTGTAGTCAGTTAATACTCCTCTTCAAGCCTTGAACACCTGTGCGGTTGGGAGAAGCTTGTGCTTAAGCTATCATGTTGTGTTGGAGATTGCTTGTATGGTACCTGTTCTGGGAGCTGGTGTGCTTGAACAGGGTAGCTCTCAAGATGACTGGAAGCAGTCAAGATGAGCTAGTGTTTCCTGCTTTATTACAAAATGCTTGTGAACCTTAGGTAGTAAGGGGCACACACCTCTATGTACAGATAGTAGTGCTGACCTCTTAGACTTGTAGGTCTGACCAGAAGGTTGTTGGTACCTCCAGCAAGTCAGCAAAGCCTTTGACATGGGGGTCGTATCAGCCTGGTAGTGCATGCATAGCTTTAGAAGGGGGAAAAGCACCATCATCTCCTCTTAAAGCCACTGGAGGGGTGCTGTTATGTAAGTTGGGTGATGTGGGAGGACTCAAGTGACCTCTTCTGGGCAGGAGCTTTCTACTGCCATGTTGGGTGGGCCTGGCAGCCTGGTTCTGCTGCTAAGCACTTAATCCCCTCCTGTCCAGTGTGCTCTGTTTAGCATCCATGATGCGGTTTTTAAACGTTCCTAGCTTTTTCCCTATGCTGGCTAATCCCTGTAATGCCCCAGCCAGTCAGTTGAGCTTCCTGTTCTATTCGCAGCATGCATTTAGCAGTGACTGCCTGAGCTGGCACACTGTGGGGGGAGATAGTAGATGTTGCTGATAGTTGGGCTTCCTGAGTAGCTGGGTTTGGTTCCTTCCTTGCTATCTACTGCTGCTTTTCTCCTTGCTGCAAAGAGTGCCTAGCAAAATAGCTTGGATATAAAATGGAATTGACTGTTTAAATCATCCAGCTTGTACCTTCTGAGTTTTATATATGTGAATTGTGGGAGTGAGCTCATTAAAATACCTGCTGTAATAGCAGGTGTACATAAGGTGCCAAAGTATACTCTGCTATACAGCATTTATTGCAAAACTGTGCAAGATTCTGCATGCCACTTAGTCATATGCTTTTACAGCTATTTTGGGACAAGCTGGCTTCATCATTTCTGCACCAGCTGGGACTGTATCTGAATGAGCTGTATCCAGGCTTGTCTGTTGCCTTGAAGTAGTAACTTAAAGCTATGCTACCAATGCAGTCGTGGAGACTCCTCACTTTTCTTTAATTTGAAGGCTCTAAATGCCATCTCTGTTTTGTGAACAACTCCAGCATTGCTCTGTTCTGCTGTAGAGATGGAAGGTGCAGTTTTTCCTTGAAGGCGATACCAAAATAAAAGCACTCTTATCAGATTCAACAACAATCAGCCCCCCTTCAGTGCCTTACTTTCTGAAATATCACTGCAATGTTCAAAGCAGTGCCTCCTTCTGATATGGTCTGATACGCAGATACCTAGCCAGTCCCCTCTTAGGAGTGACAGTGTAGAGAAACTTGTGGGTAATATGGTTTTGCAAGGGAATACCTCTGTGCTGCAAGGATCAAAAGCATTACTGGATTGGTAATCAGTGTGCTAGGGTAGGTTATGTCTGTTCTGGCAAAGCTGGGTGGATGCTGTAATGAAACTAAAGCAGTGTCAGATTGCTCATGCATGAAGGTGATTTGCTAAATCAAAGCAGTAAGCTTGAGTGATCCTTGTATCATAGGGATGGGCAAGTTCTTTTGCTACAGTACTTAAGTAAAATTTGTTATTGTTGTTTGTGGTCAACACTGCAATATGTAATCTAGCCTTAAACTAGATTATTACATTCAACACCAGTGGAGGAATCTTTCTATAACCAGTGGCATTATACTCTCCTTTCCTCTGCACACTGACAATCAGTGTCTGTATGAACAATCAGGGAGTTTGAAAACGAATCACTCTCTTCTTTCAGTCAAAGCTTATAGTACAAGGGATTTATTTTCTGGCTGGCAGCATCTACCTGCTACTCAGCAGTCCATCTGCTTGCTGTCTGAAAGATGGAAGGATGAAACAGTAAAGACAGGAAAGCACTGGAAACAATCTTACTGCATGTACAGCACTGCTTGGAGCTATTAGGCATCTGTAGCCTCACTAGTGAAAGGTGTGTTTAAATATGGCAGCTGATGTATAGAGGGACAGGCTTGAAAATACTCATCATTAATGAGTGAAAGCATTTAAGAAAGGCATGCCTCTAATGCTAAGGAATTAGTGACTTCTTTCTTTAGGAAAAAAAAAGCACAGGTTTCTTATGCATTGAGAGAGGCAGTGCAGATCAAACAATATCATGTTGTCACTGAAACTTAAAGCAAAACTTTTTTTTTCTTCAGAAAAAGAAAAAGAAAGACAAGATCAAGAAAAGCATCAGAAAGAAGAGCAAGAAAAAGCTGTAGAACATGCTTCCACAAAGGAAGCAGATAAAACTTCCACGAAGGACGCAGATAAAACCAGCCGTACAGGACGACGTCCAAGCCAAAGTGCCTTGTCCAGTCGTAATGATCGAAGATCAACCAGAAGTCCTCAAAAGACAGACGGACCAAAGGAGAATAAACATCCATTTGCTCTCTATGGGTGGGGAGAAAGACAGACAGATACTGGAAGCCAGAAAACTCACAATGTCTGTGCTTCTGCTTCAGTGAATGAAGTAAGTAAAAGCTTCTGTTTAAGTGAGAGAACTGACAGTGCTTGGAAAAGACATTGCTAATATCTATATAAAACTTTTCAGAGGTGTTATTTGTGATCTCATGGGGAACTGTAAAGGCTTCAACAGCCTCTGTGTTTTGCTGTAGTGATACTGTCTTACAAATACTAGCTTGCAGTCATGGCAGAATGAAGCTGGGGCTTATTCCACTCAGTTCCTTTGAACTGGTGTCATTCTTACAGGTTTGATTGTGATTGAGACTGTACATGATGAATTCCTTCAGACAGACCTTCTAGGCTGTGGTGTTTGTGTGTGAAAAGGCCTTCAAAGTATCAAAACCCATGTCTGAATCCCTAGTTCTGGGTGCTGCAGAATCTTCCTATGTGTTACTGAAGTGTTTCCCAGAGACAGGCAGTTTTCCACCATATCCAGTTGGGTCTGTAACAGTGTTGTCTTGGAAATACCAGAAAATGAGTTATTTTGAAGAGACAGAAGTGGCTTTTCTTTCTCCTCATTAAAATGGAATAGTAGTTGCCACATTAAAGGCCTACAGGTACAAGAATACACTGGAGGACTGAATGCACAGAACTTCCAGTATGCATCAAACCCTTCTTCCTCTAGGAAATGGAGGTTTCATTAGGCAGGAACAAATCTGCCCACAGTTGTGATAAACTGTGCCATAAGAAAAGGATACGTGTGGGATGAAAGGTGCCACTTCTAGGTTGAGTACTGGTTATGTGCATTCATACTAGTTACAGCAGGTATCATCATTTTCTAGTAGAGTGTGCTTCAGGAGTTGAGCTGCAACCTGTGGTCCTTGCTAATGCAGTTGTCAGTGAAGTTAACATGTTTGTATGGCAGTCAAGAACTTGGGTTAGGTATGGAGGGAGAAACAGAGGAAAGCAGAGAAAGTATACTTCAGCTGTTGATAGGTCTGACAGTACAGTACTGTAATTAAGTAACTTTTCATTTAATATTAAAGATGTTTGGCATGTCCAACTCAAGTAACTTTTAACTGTTTGTCTTGAACTCTCTGCATTTTACTAATATTTAAAAAAATCTGATTAATGCTTGGCTATCTTGTTTCTGACTATTTCAGTGCTACCAGCAAACCTGGCAGTTCGAAACATATTTCTGCATTCTGAATAAGAGAAAAGCAGCAGGCAGCTAGCACCAAGCATCACAAAACAGGCAGGTAGATAAACATGGGTATAGTGCTGGGCTGTAAATGAGCAACTCTTCCTGCAGCAATCTTCAGAAATAGGAGCCCCAGTGCGAAGTTGTCCAGCAGGCTGTTTCAGCATGTTGCCAATGGGGAGCTTTGGCAGCAGAATAGGCTGTCAGTGTCTGATGGACTGCAGGATTGATGTAAATATTAGCACAACAGCACACACAAAATTCATGTGGCCATGGACAACAAAAGAATTAGGCTGTAAAATGTTGTTTCCTGACTTAACAAGAAACGATAAGTTTGGAGTACTAAAACAGATCTTTTCAGTTCAAGAACTCTCCTGGTAAGAGACACTGATTCACCCTTTCCAGCATCTTGTCCTTATCATACTACTAATGCAGAATCTGAATCTATGACCCAAGACATCTGAAGCCTGACTTCCAGTAGGCTGTTCTGGAAAGGATTTGAAGTATAGTCTTTTTTTCTTTCTGGATGGTTCTCCCCTTAAGGAAATGAGAATGGGTCCTCTAGCTTTTGAAACAAGCTGCTCATCCTGGTTAATGGGTGCTGTTACTGGATCAGTAAGCTTAGGTCAGTGGTGGTTATGGCTGACTAATGCTTTGCTGAAGTCTAATATATGTTGATGCTTAACTAGAGCATCAACTGATGCTTTGAAAGACTTTTACTATTACTTGTACTAGAAAGAAACTTACAGAACTCTAAAGATCAGGTCTCTGGATTGTAGTGAATGGAATGACTCCTCTGAAATGCTTCCAATTATCTAAGCCATGCAGGCAACGCTCTGCCACTAGTGATGCTTCTGTAAAGAGGGTCTACTTACTGCCTGGTTAGGTAGGTCACTTTTTCTGAATGTTTCCAAGTTGTTACTCTTATCTGACATGGGAGATCTTAAAATCTTGTGATGGAAATCAGCAAGCGTAGAACTTGGCTCTTGAGACCATAGTTAGGGAAATTACATATTTTTGTATTAAGAAATCATATATTTCTGCAGCATGTTCTGAAGATCAAGAAGCTCTTAAGTGCCTTATAAGGAGTCTATAACAACTGATCATAGTACTGATTAGATTTTTAAGGGTTGCCTGGGTGTACTGAAGGATAATTAAGAATTCTAAATAGTAGAAAGATGAGAAAGGAGGTTTATTGAATGTCAGAGTAAGATTAAGACAAACACTTTGAGTGTTTAGATACTTAGCAGCACAGAATGGAAAAAATGTAGAATAGAACTTGAGGCATTTCTTTAATGGAAATGCACATTACTTTTGGATAGTGATGCAAATTCCAGAGGTAGGTGTTTTGCTAGCAAACTGTTTCTTCACAATGGGGGTAGGGGTGAAGCAAAAGTGACCCCTGACTTTGCTGTGGGATTCCTAGTCCACTTTCCTGCTTGTAATGCCAACTCTGATCTTCTAGATTCATGAATCTGCTCTACGAGCAAAGAACAGGAGACAAGTGGAGAAAAGGAAGCTTTCACAGAGGCGAGTACGATCAGCAGAAGCAGAAAAAGCTTGGCGGATAAAGCCTTCCCCGCCAGATAACCCCTGGATGACAGAGTATATGAGATGCTACTCAGCAAGAGCTCGGTGAATTTGGATTCAACTTAGGCATCTTCACAAGAAGTTATGCGTATCAGGACACTGGTGCAAGGAACCAAACTACTTATGCAAGGTTTTTATAGGGAGTTTCCAGCTGTTAAAATATTTGTTAAAGTATTTTTATCTCGGCTACCTACCTCACAGTGGGGTGTCTAGTTGGAGCCATAACATTTGAAGAGGCTTTTAAATATAGCTACCCAATTTTTTTAAAACAATTCCCCTTTTGGGAATCTTTCTAATGAGTTTCAATTGACTTGTTTTGAGGGGGGAGGGGGGCTTTGCATACTGTCAATCAAACCAAACTCTTATTTCATTGATCTTGGTTATGAATAATCTGTTGCCCCTTACTTTAAAAGATCAAGTCCTCCAAACCACAAGGAGGTGATTTTGGGTTGGGGTGGGGGAGGGGAAGGGAGGAGAAACTTGAAAGGTGTGATGGAGGTGCCTTTGCATTTATGTTACTATTAAGTCAAATACTTCTACCAAAAGAAATATATTAAAACAGGCAACAGGAAAGCAAGTGGGTGTGGTAAGCAGCACTATTGGGTGTGGGTGCTTCAGACAGACAAATGCCAAGTATTGTCTGTATACAGAAGCTTTCAAAAAAAAAAATTAGTAAATCTGCTGATTCTTAATCTTCATTGCTGCTTCCAAGGTTATCTGTAATAAAATACTAACTTTCAGAGCAAGAAACAGCTGCAGAATTATTTTGCTGTTGCTGTGCCTGTTGCACTGAATAACTGATAAAGACAATCACCATCTGATAGCTGCTGCTCAAAAAGCAGCTGCTTGTTCTACAAGTATCAACTTGGCACCACTGTACTGAGCTTGTGGTCACACTTACTCTGTGCTTAATCATGTAAATGCTGGTTTATCAGAGCAGGCTGGCTTCTGTTTAGTGAAGTCTATTTTTTATTACTTATGAATATCTATCTATGCTCAGTGGGTTAGACTGCAATATGTATTCCATTTGGTGGTATTGTATGAGTGTACTATTAGAGGTTTTTAACTTAAACCATTTTTGATAAAATTTAGATGAAGTAGAGGAGCCTTAGCCTTCTGCCTCAAGGTTGGTGCATAACTCCTCAATAAGGGGGGTGAGAGCTAGGGGAGGAAGGAAAGGGTATCCTTCAGTAGAGTACATAATGGAGTTTGGATGCTTTCACTTTGTAGGTCATTCTTTTACATACACTGTTTGTCAAACCCACAACGTGGTGTTTTTTGTTTTTTTTTTTAAACTCAAGCTGCTGTGAATGATTGATTTGTCTGAAAACTAAGCTTTAGGCAGGTGACTATGGTTATGAGCTTCAAAGTTTTGTTCAGATGTGCTGTGTGTTAGTTATATAGTTGTTTACCTTACTTTAGCAGTTCTGAAGTTTGCTTTTTACAGACTAGACAATTTCTCACAGGAAGCGCACTTACTCTGCTGCAGCAGAAGCCTGTGCTGGTCTGTGCTTCACACAATCTTATTGAGTAAGCAGGGCTAGAACTGCTGCTGCAACAGGGACAGCTAAAATGCTTAGTGAAGTCTGATTGCAGATTGCAGATTGTTGTTGCCTTCTAATCTTGTTATATCAGTAAGTTTGAAATTAAGATCAATGAAACCTTTACTATGAAGTTCTAGAGTCTGAAATTATAACCTGATTTTCAAGCATATAACTTACTTTAAAAATCCAAACAGCTCACATTCAGGACTGCCTACCCGAGATCTCATGCTTCTACATCTCAGAGAGTATGGCTGTCTTATCCACAAAGAATGACTATTCCAACTTCTCAGCAAACCAGTTTAGAACTTCCTAAAATTTCAAAACAGCATCTCAAACTGAAGGTGAAACTATCCAACAGGATGTTTTTATTCCACATGAGATTTTATTTCTTTGTATACCATTTTTTTCCATTTAAACATATTTACAGCAGTTATTTAAGCTGTTTTGATGCTGTTTCAGTTCAGAAATCCACCCTAGCTTTGATCAACAGTATCAAAGCACTCAGTAGTACCTAACAACCTTTTTGTTGTGCAGAACATCACACACATACAAACCTCTGTCTTTGTGGACTTAATGTAACTGGCAGATGAACTATGTGCCCTCAGTGCATTTTGTTGCATTAAGCAGGTTCCTTGGTGGAACTTGTCTTGCCATGCTTTCCATGCCAGTTTCTAGAGTTCCCACTGAGAATGGGGGGAGCCAAGAATCCTGCCTTAAATACTCATTCTTGGATACGCTGCATTTCCTATTAGATTTCAGTTGCAAGGTTTTAACTGTTTTCTGCCTTGGATACTGGGTACCAAGCCTGAGTAGTCTCCAACTTGGCTATGATCTGCTGAACATTAGAAATATTCAACAGCATCTGGACAGCTATGTACTGAG
The DNA here is from genome assembly GCA_035772895.1 of Perdix hodgsoniae. Lineage (NCBI taxonomy): Eukaryota > Metazoa > Chordata > Aves > Galliformes > Phasianidae > Perdix > Perdix hodgsoniae. The sequence goes on from JAPSGF010000105.1 coordinate 170,800, forward strand.
GAAATACTACTTTTTATCCTTGTCTAGACAAGAGCTGTTCCCCAGCAAAAAAGAAAACATATTGTTAGACAGTAGTAGCACTAATTGAGTTATGTGAGTCACTTATGCTTTTTCAAATGGGCTATAGCTGAAAATAATCTTGTTTGTATGTTGGTACTATCTTAATTGAGAAACATAATGCCTGAAGTGAGGGGTGAATTATTCTGCGATTAGGTAGCTTTCTTACATCTGGGTATCTTCTTTTTAAGGAAAAAAGCTAGGAGGCTTGCTTAGGCTGTGTGAAATAGTATAGTCCTGATCACTCAAAGTTGTGTATGCGGAGTATTTGATGTACCAGACCAAAGTCTGGAAAGCCAGTTTTGTGTTTTTATATGAAATTTGATGGAAAGTCTTTTTTAAAACACAGAAGCTGTAGCTGCATTTCATGGATTGATAGAATAGGCTGTCTTGCATTAAATTTAACTTGCTCAAAAGTGGAAAACTTAGTGAATGTTTACAATATCAGTTAAGAAAGTTCTGACTTGTCTTGCAGTAGACTGTTGAATTCAGTCAAGTGATGAAACTTCTCACACTTGTTTTACAAGTAAAACTTTGTAAGAACACAGTTAATGCTCAGTTGTCCAGTCTTCATGAAAGTTTACTCCTGTCAGTTTCTGAAAGCACTTAGCAAAGTGAAATGAGACCTGCACAATGCATAATGCTGCAATTTAATTGTAGTGTTGTATAGACTAGTGTTTACAGTGTGAAATGTTGCAATGAAAACTGCATATGAGTGTCCCTGTGAAGTACAGGAGCATGCCTGTTCAGTCACTGCTGTCACATCCTTGCAGCTATGACCTCCAGATTTCTTTACTGGAAGTCTGAAATAGTCAGGGTGATATTTAATTTAGAGCCAAACTTAACTGTTAGGATCAGACCTGAACTTTTGGTAAAGAATTCTATCAAGGTGGCCAATGCATATTAATCAAGTTTTACTGTGTGTGGAAGACACATCTGCCCTTCTAATTTTTTTTTTAACATGCAACTGAATTATAAAGGCCTCTGACCCTTTTTTTAACCATGAGGACCAAAAGCTAGCAATCTGAGGAGCTGTCCAGTAAACCTGCATGTGCCAACTTAACTTTCCAGCTCAGTTTCTGCACTCAGCAGCAAAGCCATATGTAGAGTCAGACTTCACCTTGACAATAGCACCTATAAAATTAGGGATAGAAGAGAATGGGAAGCTGCCTCAGCTCCTGTTAGCACTGGATTCACTTTAAAAAATTATAGGGGAAATGCATCTAAGCTTGAAGCAATATGTGTTTTTTAAGGTTTTTAATAGTACTTGTTTTTAATGCTTCTGTTTGGTCTATATTTAATAGTGTGGTGTCAATTTGTATATGTGAATAAAATGAGTGACAGTGTCTTGGCTGCTTATACTGTTATTTTTTGACTCTCAGCTTTTCTGTTACAGGGTTCTTACAGACTGTACACAAACTATGGTTTCTGTTTCTCCCATGTCCTCCCCCTTACAAAGAGTAAATGAGAAAAGTAACCAATGCAACCCTTTACCCAACACCATTCTTTACAAGTACATCAATCTGAGAGCTGAATTTGTTATATTCTGCCTGTAGCACTCTCTCACATTCTTAATACCTTTTCCTTACAGAGAGGTGAACTGTACTCTCAACCCAAGTTGGCTGTTAGTCTGGAAAAGTTCTAAGAGCAAATACAGGATTCAAGTTGTATAAACATCTTCCCCTAGCTTTTAAAAAAGCATTTCCCACATCTGAAATAAGGTATTCTAGGAGCTCCTAGGCACATCACTGCTGAATTTATCTGAAGCAGGAAGACAGACATGGAAGCCAAGTACCAGGTAACTGCATGTAGCTTCATAGCCCTGATCTCCTTCAGGATGTGCTATACTGAAGGAGATTCCCTACTGAAAACATATCTTGCTGTTGCTTCTTCTCTAAAGTGGGGTGGAAGCAGCAGGGTGCCAGCGTGGGGGCCTTCCTGTGGAGTGGGAGGCCTGAGGCAGGCTGCTGCCAGCAGGGACAGTGACTTCCTTGCTCTCTGTTGCCGTGAAATGCACTGCAGCAGTGCTCCAGCCTCCTACCTGCTGCTACCTTCCCAGCCAAACACCAACTCCACTGTAAATTCAGCTGAAATACTCTTTTGCTTACTCTCTAACTTCATTTAGCATGTAACTGTAGTACAAATAAATAGAATATGCCGTACCAGCCCTAGAAAAACAAGATTCTTTATTTCTTGTTAGATACAAGCATGAAATGTAATATAGGCCATTAGCCTCACTGAAAGGCAAAACAGATTTTAGTAAGACATTTAGATCTTCTAAAGGACTGGAAGAGTTGAAGTTCTACATTCAGGAAATCCTAGGATGTGGCTGCCTGGGATTAAAGGTAAATTAATTTTACACTAAAAATCATATGCAGTTTAACATATTAACTTAATATTTTCATGAGCTAGGTTTGTTAAAGCTGGAAATTGATTCCACAGCTGTTATGGGCATAATGATCATTTTTAGAAATAAATACTCAGGAAAACTAGTAGTATTGCTTCCTGGAGTATTGCCCTCTGGAGTTGCCATTTTAGAAGGTTTCTTTTTAACATATCAGTGAGATGCAGCATGGGGGTACAAGACTACAAAACAGTAACCTGGTTAAGTTGCACTAAGATAGTAGGAACATATATTTCAAGAAATAGTAAAAAGATGTCAACTCTGATTATAATGCAAGTATTTTTTCCTTCCTCCTGGGAAGGAGACAGCATAAGACAAGTTGTTACCAAACAATGAAACTGCTTACTGCTGCTTAACCAGAGAACTCGTGCACACCTGAACCAGTATAAAACAGAGGGCCAGTCTGTATTTAAAGGAGAAAGGAACAGAAAATGTATTTTTCAAAAAGTCAGGAAAAACCAACCACACTTCAAAGTCCCTATGTTTCTTTCATTAGTGGACTATTCAGAAGCAACAGAACTAAATAACCACTCCCCTTATTCTTCAAACTGCTAGCATAATAAAAGTTTTAATCACATGCCAACCCCCCCTTCAACCATTTTAAGTGACAGAGGGAAGACCTGTGTCGCAACTGGTAAGTGCTCAGCTTTCACTTTATCAGTGTACCAAGAAATCTAATTAGATGAAGAGGAAATGGATTCCTCTATTATTTGTACCGGCATTTCAGTAATGGTTTGGTGTTTCAGAACCGACACATTCCCCTTCACTCTGCCATTCTCCAGAACTCTGCCAAAAATGCAAAACATCACAGTGGAACAACAGGCCATTTGGGCTGGTGGAGGAACTAACTGCATCCAACCTCTACTTCAAGGGACTGCTTTTGGTACCTACATCTGATTCTGGAGTAGTGGAAGCTAAATTAAGTTGTTAGGGCTGACAGGTAAGGTTTATTTGCAGTTCTTTCTTTTATGTTCTTTCAAATGCAGAATTAAGATGCTTAAAAAACAAAACATTGAACTTTATCAGGAAGAAAATATGCCTTAGGAAGAATCATTATTATGCATCAAATCTAAATCCTAAATAACGTGGGACACAGCAGAGAGCTGTAACAAGACTTTGGACTCTACAGTCTTTGAAAAACCTATTGTGTACTGGAAGAGCCTAGGGTTAATTTAATTATTTTGTATTTTTATTTCAGAGATGGCCAAGGTATATAGTTTTAAGATAAACATCCATTTGAAACAAAAATGTCAGGACAATTATTTTTTCCACACTATTCTAATTCTATGAAAGACGGAATACCACCTTCTCTGTAGCATCCTTTGGTTTGCTTGTGTACTTCAACTGCCCCCTGATTCACAGCAGCAGTTCAGTTTTCTGATTTAGCTTTTAAATATGCACCTGACAAGTGTCCCTTAAAAAAAAATACTCACTTTATTTTCTATATATATGTTGTTCCTTGGAATTTTCATACTGTGTTCTGATGAGATAAACTATTTTCTGTGGTCACTTGCATTTCCAAAGAGACTTCCAATTTCTAATTACATAAGGAACTAAGTAAAAACATTACAAGCAATTTATATCCATACAACTGAACTATCATTTCCCTTGCGACAACAGTTTGAGTTCAGATACCTCCACAGCTCCTTATCTGCCAACATGAAAGCCACATCTCTTACCTGATCAACTGTCATGACACTGTAAAAATGATACATACTATTCATGGTTCTGTCCTCATGCTTAAGGCCTCTGCCAGTCTATTCTGTCTCCAGCTGAGCAATGGCAATAGAACTCCTAACCCTCACCCCATACCTCCTTCTTGCCGTATAAGAAGGCAGAAGGGAAGCATGAACTTCTTGAATGAGAAATGAAGTCAGCACTAAGAATGAACTATATCAGCAGCATTTCTTTCTTTCTTCTCTCATATGAGTCTCCTAGAAGCAATGTTGACAGCGTTACATACCACGTTTTCCCCAGAAGTTCAGAAGGTAGGACTCCAGCAAGACAGACTCTTCAGTTCCTGATTTTGAAGTCTAACTTCACCATCCAAGTTCTTAATTGCATTTTATAAATGTTTAAGATACCAGTATTCTAAATCATACATTCGGGATACTTTAGAAGAACCAACCTGGGTTCAGTTTGTACCTCACAAGGTATGCTTCAGCAGAAATCATTTTTCCTACAGGCAATTGCTTAGTTAGCAATCAGAAGTTAATAAAACTCCTACTGTGACAGGTTCCTGGAATCCCATGCCCAACACTAGAATTACAAAACACACAGAAGATGCTCAATTCTGTTCACATATACATACTATCTTCATGACACCAGTGCTATACAAAACATCAGAACCAAGAAAACAAAAATTCCAAAATCCACATCAGTTAACAGCCATTTGAGAGAGTTAAAGTATGTTTTCCTGAACTTTTACAGTTTGATAAAAGAGCTTCAAAAGATGATATATAAGAATTGTGATAAAACAGGTGAACTTCAATAAAAATGACTATTCCAACTTGATGTCATACCCAAACCAAGCAACCAAAACCAAACCCAAGTTGAGAACCAGTCACAGAAACACCTTGTTGGAATGTGGCAAAAGAAATGGGAGGGGAAGGGAGAAAAAAAAACAAACAGCCATCCCTCACTGAGGCTGCCAGTGGTTTTATAATTCATGGCATAAATATAAACTATTATGCAACAAACATGACAAAGCCTACTTCAGTTAACTTTTAGTTTCTACAATAAAAAAATAAAATATTAAACTGTTGTAGTGCAATGTTCTATCATCATATATATATATATCTCATGCTTTGTAAATTTACTGTTACATTATTTACAGTATATAGTAACGCTTTCAACTAAAGGTGAAATAAAAATAGGTAATGGAAAACGTTTACATACAGGTATCACTTTAACACTTCCCACTGAGTTAGCAGGTTTGCTTTGCAGGCTTGTGCCACATGAGCATTCCTGCTCCACACCACACGATGCACCTCTCTGTCAGCAGTGGTCTGCTCTGGCTGTATACAGCGGAAAGATGGTTTTCAAAACTGCACAGCTTTCAAGCTTTATTTCTTCAAACACCATTTGCATGGATCGCTGAAAAATACACAAGAACTCCACTGTTTATTTACATCTGATCAATCTTGGAAACTGCTGAAATAAAAATCAATAGACAGCTGCAGAGACATAATTGGACTAAATGAATGCCCTTGTATAGCAGCTTCTCAGTTGAAGAAAGCTGCTGTATAGGGGGAAAAAAGGGAGGAAAGCAGTTCAAGGATTCTTATGCATTATTTAAAATTCTGAGATTTAATTGGGAGCTAAGCTCTTGGAACAGAGAACAAAATATAAGAACGTATAATTTAATGCTGCTTTATTTAACGTTCTGTAAAGCTTCTGCTGGCAGTCTGAATAATGCTGGTGAACACTGTCCAAACTGATAAAAATGAAACAGGAAAAAATATGTAGTAACTATACTTCCAGTAATAGCTTCATCTGACATTGCAGCCTTCAAGTTAGAAAAGTAAGACTGAATGATGTTAGAATAATTTAATTACACAGCAATTTCTTAATTACCTTCCTCAGTGACTGAGGGGAGAGGGCTGTCCTAACAGCCCTTAATAATATCCCTGAATACTGAAACATATCTAAGAACAACTCTTTATAAGAAAGACTAACCATCAAGCTCTTCTTGGGATCAGGCTTTACAACTTTCAGCCTTCTTCCCCTATTATGCTGAAATGAGAAATGAATTATTCCTTTCCTCTGTTCAGCATCTTTAGGACACTACACCTACTCCATAGGCTGCAGTAGCCCAAGAAGAGATGCTGTAGATAACAACACTGCCTAAGCAGCAAATATTGCTGTTTTCCAGTTGATATTCCTGTCTACCCTCAAGCAGAAATCAGAATCACACAGGCTGGTTTTAGGTGGGGGGAAAAAAAAAGTCAGTGGAAGTCTGAAATCCAGTATTACCTTTCATTTTCCAGCCTCAATACTGAAAGATTGTATTTTCAAAAAAAAAAAAAAGCTATATAGGAGTTATGGACAAGATAGTGCCCCATACATTTTATAAATTCTTGTTTGTAGTTACATTTGTTCATTATATTATGGAAATGATCAATTTTTTCACATAGTGCATTAGGTAATTATTAGAACCATAATGCATTTCAGATACATGGAATTCCAAAGTGTTATCCACAGTATTACTCAGTAAAAATTCATCAGTACTTCGGCAGGAGCACTGTTTGTGCTTTGGCGGACAGACAGCAGAAGTACGGAAACAAACACAGTAGAATTAATTTCTTTGTTGCATTATTTCACTAGATTCCACGGTGCTTTGCAGGCTGTGAACAAGCCAAGCACTTGATACGGCACATTTCTCAAACATGGTAATTTATGAAACATTCCAGGATTTCTGTAATCTTACCTTCTGTATCTAAAGTGAGTATTTTGGATTTTGTGTTTTGCTTCTTTAACACCCACATTCCTGAGCACTTTGTGCTTGTGCTCTTCGTGGTGATCTCAGCTGTCTCAAGGCAGCATCTCCATACTGAATACCTGAGCCCATTCTTTCCGGATCTAATTCTCCTGAAAAGAAACAAAATGGTCACAGGAGATAAATCACTTAAAAATAATACATTCCAATTTAAATGACAGTATCAGAAACATGTGTAATGACACTCTGCTCTGGTTATGAAGTGATCTACTGCAATTCTGTTTATTTTTAGGCAACTCCAAAACTGTACCATTTTATCCTGTAATTTCAGCTGTGGGTCCTTAATGATAATGACAAAGCAGCTCATTGCTGAGCTAGGCTGCAACAGTAAGTGTTTTTCCACTAACTACTTCTTAAAAAGGAAATGCCTAAAATGTGTTCTGCAAATACTGTTTCACGTTAAGAGACACGCGCTTTCAGATTCTACTATGTAAGGAAAGAAACACTGTAAATACACCAAGCCAAATAAAAATGGATCAGCCTCAGAGTCTACAAAGCACTGCCCAAGAGGAAATGGCTTCAGCCTTCTTCCCTGCTTCTGCTGTCCACTGCTGTTACTGATTTACTTCTAATCCTGTGCCTTCAGAGATTTCCTTACAGATCCACAGGGAACTGGCCAAAATTAGAAACAAATAGTTAAAATAAAAAATACCCCTGAATAATTCAGATCAGTTCTTCAGGTTCATTACATATATCTACTCCCTCTGTGAGTTAGGAGATGACACCATGGTGAGTGCGACACCAGCTTGAAGGTAGGGCTACTATTCAGAAAATAGCATGGTCAAGCTAGAGGAGGAGGACAACAGGAATCTTGTGAAATTCAACAACTACACACACAGAGCCTTTTATCTGTGACAGAACAAGACCAAGCACAGGTACAGGCTGGGGACCAACTACTTAGGTAGCAACTCTGCAAAAAAAGAACCGGGGATCTTAACAGACCATGAGACACAGCACACGCTTGTGACAAAGGGTAAATAATGCACAGGGCTGTTACAGCACGACTGTGGCCAGCAGGCTGATGGAAGTGATTATTTTGCTCTACCTGGCACGTTCAAATCCACACAGAATCATCCAGAACATCTAAAACCCTGTGCTCAGTTTTGCATTCCCCAGTAACAAAGGATGAACTGGAGAGAGTCCAGGAAAAGACTGCTGTCTGTTGCAGGCTGAAGCTCAGTATGTTCAAAAAGAAGCTAAGGGAGCTGTGTTTGTTTAGCCTGGAAGAGAGAAGGCTAAGAGGGAATCTATATCTATGATTGCATGGCCTTAAGGATGTAAAGACTAGAAACTGCACACAGAAATAATAAAAAGGAGAAGAGGTAAGAAACACAGTCTGCACAAGGGGAATTTCTGAACACATGAGGGAAATGAAAATGTCACTATACACTTCAGACAGCATTGAGCCATTGTCCAAAGGGGCTGCGGAACCTTCAGTCTCAGAGCATCTCACAGCGTGTCTCAATATGCTGTGGGCAACATGCTTTCACTCTGAAGCTGAATCTAAAACAGGAGGCTGGAGCATAGACCTCCAGTAGCTCTCTCCAGACTCAATTTTTTCATGATTCAGTGCATGACTGCTGATAGAAGGAACAGGACAAGCAGCTTACAGAAAGCAGGACTTATTTCTGTTATGGTAATGCCTCTATATCAGTTATGGGAATACTAGCTAGCCAAATGCTGCTTTTTGTTGTTGCCTTTGGTTTTGCTTTTCTTTTTTTTCCTTTTGTGTGTTTTTTTTTTTTAATTGTTTGTTTTATTTAAAATGAAGGAGGCTCTTTGACATTGATTTTGATGCAGTAATGAGGAAATTCCTATGAAAATATCATACTGTTTTGTTTATTCTTGTTTGGCATTTAAAATGAGTAAGTTACCAAACAAATAAAAAATGAGAGAAAAATCAGAATAACAGATTAGCTCTAGTGACACATAACACATTGGAGCCTATTTCTGATAAAAACTTCCCACTTGCATTGAGAAGTTTGGCATATTTCTAGACCTGCAGAAAGAAAAATAACTTCAGCTGAGGCCAGGAAGGTCACATCAGAGAAACACAGTCGCTAGGAAACATCCCTGGTATTTTGTGTTAAGTGTTCAGATTATCTTGATCATATTGCCTGCAGTATATGAGAAGCAGAATTAAAAGTTATGCCCTTGCACCAAGTTTTTCTTCTGCTTTGCTAAAGCTGTCCAATGCCAGGCTTCACAGCTGTATGCACATAATGCACAGAGATGCAACCTACATACTGAGCTCACTATTAAGGTAAATGCTGTACATCCACAATCCACCTCTCCCCCTTTTTAGGCATACAGATCTTACCTGAATGTTCATTCCTGTTAAAACATACAGCTATAAAACGAATGGGTTATATTACCACAACTAAGTAACTTTAGATGTTGATACTTAAACACATACTTTAAGTTTCTAGGAAAAAAAGGTTAAATTAATAATTTCTGTTTACCTGATTCAATTTTGTTGAGTATTTTTCTTGCACACTGTACAAAGGCCTCTTCAACATTTTCCCCCGTTAGTGCACTTGTTTCCAAGAACATCAGCTCTGGATTGGACACCAGAAAAACAATCTCAGAGCAAGCCTGGAATATCTGATACAGTAATTCAAGCATGAAAATTAATAGAAACGATTTTTCGTAGACTTGTTTAGAGCTATCCTCCAATAGCATGGTCCTGAAACAGTTACTTTACAAAAGCAAAACTTCTAGACACACAAAAACTTCCTCTAAAACTTACAGAAATGTAAAAATTAAGAATCTAAACACAATTACCTGGGCTGCACATGCAAAAACAGCACATGAAAACAAAGTACTTCATATAGGTTCCTGTTAACAGAAAGCTATACGCAAGAGGAAAGCCAGCAACAACAGTAAAATACATGGCAGAAGACACCCAATAATCAATTTATAAAACTAAAAGAGAGACTTTACTGATAGTAGGACTGCAGCACAAAGGTCAGACCGGCTTCAGCTGTTACAAAAACATGCCTCCACAGACTCCAAGTCTGTGGATTTTGACACTACAGATCAGTCTTCTGGATCCACACCATATACTGAACTTTGTTTACCATGAGTCAAATGTACTGCTTTCAACTGCAGTCAACCCCATTTGATCTTGTCTACAATCTAGAAAGCCTGAAAAATGCTAAGAACCAGGAAACCTTACTCTGTATTTTCTCTCCAGCTCCTTGGTTGCAAGGTAACAAGAAAAGTCATATTACATACTCTAAAGAATATGACACCACCTAGAAGATATTCTTTAAGTAGCAGCTATGACTGGAAGAATCACCAAACTGGGACAAACAGTGCATGCAGTTCTTATTACAGGCACTGTCCTCATGTCTCACTCAGAAAAGAGAACAGATACAGCAGACCATCAAAGTATTCCCTCGCAGAAAAAAAACCCCAAAAATAATTTAAAAAACTGTTTTAAGTACTAAACATCTTTCAACATTACATGAAGAATTTTTTTTTGTTTTTACTACTTACCATTTTCTTGTGCAAACCGGGATGCTTCCAGAAAGGTTACTTCACGATCGGCGTCCAGATCTTTTTTGTTTCCACACAATATTATCACAATATTTTGACTCGCTAACATTCTTGCATCCGTCAGCCAATTAGTGAGAGCATTGTAGGTTTCTCGGCTGTGATGAAAAAAACCCACGTTAGAAAACACTCATTTCTAGCAAGCAGATCAGTGAACTAAAACTAAGGCAAATCTACATTATTGTCAAGCCACAAGACTGTACTAGTCAGGGAAATCACCTACACACCTCAATTACACCAGCAATGAACTAGGGAGAGTACTAAGTTCTTTCAAGAAACAAAAAGTGTGAAGTTCTTAAAAAGCAAAATCAAATCAATCACAACCAAACCTTCATCTCAATTTCTTTTCAGCAGCTTCTCTGTCTGAAGTCAAGAAATACTGTGTAGCCTGCTGCTAGAGCCTATAGAAAGCAGTACTTCTCAGCTTACTTCTCATAGTGTTTATGAAAGTTCTACTCCACCACTGCCTGAATTCCTTTCATTAGATAGTCATTCTGATTAATAAATTATCATCTAGGCACCAGAACCCATTAGCTGAAACACATGAAATCCCAGTCGCAGCTCCAAAGCTCTTTGAAAGTAAGATCTCTACTGAAGTGCCATTAAGATGTTCTGGAGCAGCAATCCCAGACAAAAGGGGAATGGATGACTGAACACATATATAGTTCATGGTGCATTTGGTTACATGTAGTCTTTGAGAAGTAGTAGCTCACTTATTAATGCAAAAAGCCCACAGATTGGAAGTCGTAAACAAGAAGATACTCTGTTAATGTGAAAAGCTAAAATCTGAAGTGCTAATCTAGTTTCAGCCTTCTGTGCATGAAATTTAGAAATAGTGATGAGTTATTAATATGGAATTCAATAATTAAGTTCCAGATGGTATTATAAGAATTAACTACGCTAACAGAGAACTGTGGGCCTGAAGTATCACATTTGTTTTAAGACTAAAAACATCATAGGCATTTATCCTGCTCACATCAGTAGTCATTATAGTGGTGGGCAAAGCTAAAACCATCAAGAAGATTGATGACAAATGAGCCCAGCTGACCTTAAGCACAAAACACTCATTTTGAAGAGTGCTCAAAGGAAAACAGTTCAACAGTACACTCTCAGGAAAAAAAAGCAATACACACAGCGAGTCATCATTAACCAACACAAAGCTTATCTGAAAAGCATTAGTCTATCATGGCCAGAAAAAAAAAAGCAGAAGTATGCAATGGTAAGGTATTCTACTGGCTGCCTACAACATTAAAAACAAAAAACCTACAACAAACAAACGAGATTAAAATATTTTTGGACCACAGTTAAAGAACACACAGGTAAAGCTAGCTTCTCCAGATGACAACCTGCTACACCAGCACATTAATAAGCAGTTTCCACAGAAGGGTGCTACCTTACAAGTGGCTACACTACAAGTGGCTTAAGTCTGCTCTACCTTTCTGTTCCATACCACCAGTATCAGATTATTTGTTTTCAAGGAAATGAAACTGAGAAACACAGACCAGTTCAGGTTTGCTCATCCCTTTGGAAAACCACGAATGCAAAATATATCAAAACCCCAATAACAAGACACACACAGTGGTCTCTTCTCAGTTTATTCAGTTCCTAACAGCTACTGCTTACAGACTTCCGGAGCAACTGGCTGCACAATCCAGCATGATTACATCTACTGTTGGGACAATTCCTACATGTTTGTCTGACCCCCTGAGTCTTTGTACAGTTATGGTTTTCATAATCATAGAATTACAGAATGGCCTGGGTTGAAAAGCACCACAATGATCATCCAGTTTCAACCCCCTGCTGTGTGCAGGGTCACCAACCACCAGACCAGGCTGCCCAGAGCCACATCCAGCCTGACCCTGAATGCCTCCAGGAATGGAGCACCCACAACCTCCCTGAGCAACCTGTTCCAGTGTGTTACCAACCTCCTAATATCTCACCTAAACCTCCTGTCTCAGTTTAAAATAGTATCTCATGTATGCAAGTTCCAAGTCTTAGATATGCACTAAAACAGCAATACTTTTGTATTTCTTTTTGCCTATTCTCTGCCAGAGGATTAGATACATGTGAGGGAATCTAGTTATTCACCAATTGTTTCTGACAGCCAATAAAGCAAAGAGAGACTAGTTTTCTTACCTGGTTATATCGTAGACAAGTAAAGCACCTGCAGCACCTCTATAGTAACTTCTTGTTACAGACCTGAAATACAATTGACAGATAGATATATATATTTGTTGTATATTTTGTTTAAAATCTAAGTTTCACGTATCTACTGTATTATATAAACAATCATCTTCTTTTAATAAAAAGAAAAAACTGATTTTAATCATAATGCAGCAGCAAAAACTTATAACTAGGCTTTTGACAGATAAGTTTTCAAGGAATGCAGTCATACAGTGATTTCTGAAAATCTATTCTTATCCATGTCCTGCTGAAGATACATTTAAAATATGGCCTGACACAGAACTGGGAGCTGGTAGTGGTAATTGCTCAGCTTTCATGCCACAGACTTAACTTATGTTTCATCTTCCAGCAGTAAAGAGTGAGTGAAGTAAATGCCACTAAACAACTTAAGACTCCTTAAAAAGGAGGCAAAGAACGCAAAGCATTCTTCAAAAGGTAGAGGATGAATTAAAAACAGACTGCTAAAGTACACTAAGTTCGATCAGTTTTAAAAAGAAAAGGCTCACACAGATTACAAAAAGCACCTGGAGAAAAGAGTCTGCATGTCCGTAAATACATTCAACTTAAAGGAACATCATTTTCATGAGTCTCTAGAACAAGCTCCTCACAATCTCAGCGTATCTAGCCAACAGACTGGAGACATCTTACTGCATATCACTGCCTGGCTTTTCCTAATAGAGGACAAATATTTGGATTGCAGCCCATTCCCCAGACTTTTACCACTGCTCTCACCTTTGTTAACCACTGGTAGCTCTCTATACTCTGTAAACAAGCAAAACAGACACCCCAAACCAATAAAAAACCCTATCATATTTGATAGCAAACATACTCAAGCACATAACTTCTTTGCCAAATTTGATACATAGCAGGAATAGATAATACCCAACATCCAAAGTAATTTACAAGATTTAACAAGAAACATTTAATAAAATGGCTGAAAAGGGTACCTGAATCTCTCTTGTCCTGCTGTATCCCATATCTGCAATTTCACGTATTTACCACCAACATTTATTATCTTTGAACCAAATTCCACTCCTATGGTATGATTCGAATCATCTTTAACTAAAAAAAAAAAAAAGAAAAAAGAAAAAATAGATTATTTGGAGAAAATTTGGGGTGAATAAGCAGTTTTCATTAAATCTAACTTAGGTGTGATAAAAATTTTCCCATGTTCAAATTACAAACTACTTCCTGAACAAACAAAATCAGATCAGCTATTGCCATCATGCAGAAAAAAAGTTTTCTTACAAGTTCTGAACATCCCATTGAATTAAAAATTATTACTAGAATGGCCTGCCTTAATCAAATTCTTATGGCTCCCACTAATGAATGGAAAGACAACATTTTCTTCAATTCTGTTTCCTATTACTGCACGGCAATTTAAAATAGAAGGAAAAGCAGAGCACAAAATGCCAGTCTTATCCATGAATATGCAAAATATGTTTCTTTTTAAATGTTTAGACACTACTGCACATATTCTCAGCAATAAGTTTCTTGATTATACATCATAATCTCAGAGCTGTTTCCTCAAGAGAATTACAGTTTGGCTGAGGAAGATAACCCTTTAGGGAACTCTTGCTGCACTCACATATACTTACATTTCTTTTCAATAAATTGGTGTAGTAAACAGGATTTTCCAGTCCCAGCATTTCCTATGACCAAGAACTTAAACAGGAAATCTGAAGATTAAAAAAAAATTGCTATCTTTTAGTGATGTTAGAAAGTGAGAGCAAAGAGTGTTACTTGTTTATGGAGATACGAGAATGACAACAGGAGATGAAAATGATGGAATCAGAAGGCATCTGGCTGACTTTTCTACCAACAACCTACTTTACTGGTAAATAAGCTATTAGCTACAGTCAGTACAAACGCCCTCTATAAGAACATCAACTCAAACAAACAAAACCCAACAGACCTTTTAATACTTGTATAATCTGAAAAAAGCGAAATGTGTTTTCTACGAATTTACTGGCAAGGCTTTTTTTATTCTGGAATCTCTGCTTTTGTTTCTTCCGTATGGCAAATTAAGGAAATTACTTCTGGCACTTCACCTACTTAGGTGCCATTTACATCAGCGTTCATTTAGTACTGCCAATACTCAAACTCTTTTGTCTTGTTACAGGCACCGCTTTGATACTACCTTTCCAGTTTTGCTAAAGACTGAAGAAAGCTTTCTCGTCTTATCATTCTCAAAGATTTGCACTGGTAAACTACGATAACAATGTTTACAATTACTTTCCCAACTATTTATTTTTCTACCACCACCATTCTTTTTTACAGTCATCTTTACAACTTTATTGCATCGTTTCTATTATAAACACAGTAGGTCTCCAGAAGACAACAGATAAGCATGCAATGAAAAGGATTAAGCTTGCAATACAAACAAAAATAAAAACCTAGCTTTAATTTCATTAACACTGTTCAAAGCTCTCAAATGTGTTACAGTAAATACCAGTTAATGGGACAGCAGAATAAAACAGGAATACACATCAAGTCAGTCAAAGCACTGATTCATTACTTCACCAGAATTTTGTTTGAACCTCTGGCTTCATAAGTTGAATTTAACATGCACAAAGAAGTCTGCCCAATCATCTTCTTTTACAAAGGAATTATAGCATCACAGAATCTCAGAATGTCAAGGATTAGAAGGGACTTCAAAAGATCATCTAGTCCAATCACCCTGCTGTAGCAGGAACACCAATCATAGAATGGTTGGGTTGGAAGGGACACTTAAGATCATGTAGCCCACAATTCACTGCTATTGGCAGGGACACCTCCCTCTAGACTAGGTTGCTCAAGATTCTATGAAAATTTAAATAAATAAAAATAAGAGTATCTTATATTCTTATTCATGGTAAGCAGTTTCCCAATGTTGAAAATTCAATAGCAAAAATAAGGGCTATGAATCCAGGAATGTCCAACATCATTTGTTTTCAGTTGTCCTTCAGATGTTATCTTTAAAATGAAGTATTATTTTTACATATCATCTATACATGATTTTTTGTTTCAAACACTGTAACAGACTTTGGAATGGACTCTATTCTGAAAGAAGAGATTGCCTTTTTTCACTCACAAATATAATCATTTACACTCTCTAGACATTCTGTTCCAAACCCCTATTGTTCTTCCCACTCCCACTCAGCCATTTGTGCTTTCTAGACCAAGAAAAGAGATTTTGGTTCAGGTTGTGAAATATTACCTATTACCTCCTGTACAAAAGGCCCTTTACATCATTTCAATTGCAAAACACGCTCAGGCTCAGAATATTTCATTCTTCACACTATCAAATCTCTACTGTTAGCATGAAATGTATGTAAGTCATAAATAACCCTTAAGTGTTTGGTTTAGAAAAAAATCCTCTCTGAAAGTTTCTCTTTTATGCACCAAACAACACCAGTGAGCTACTTTGTGAGCACCTTCCCATATATTTAACCAACGTGGGTGTGTGTAATCTCCCTGGTTTTATCACTTCCAAAGAGTTCCTCAAAAAGCAAAGTGTTCTCAGACATCTGCAACTAGCATACTGTTGTCTTGTCTCTGCAGCTTTTCCAAAAATAAATCTGAAACCCAGTTAAAACTGGTTCTCCTACACGTTTGGTAAATGCTGCTTGCCAGAATTTCCTGTCAAAAACAGCTAAAAAAAAATCAAATATACCTTTCCCCCCCCCCCCCTCTCCATGGACTACTCATACAATTTAACAGCTGCCATCAAACTACAACAGGAGACACATCATATCAATACTCTATTCATACTCTAATTTCCCTGTCATTTTAGGCTCTGGTTGTTAAATGTGGTTCAATAAAGGCATATTTTACAATCCACGTTGTGCAGCACATTTAACAAGATGCTCTGCTCTATGTGGCCAGGCTGCCGGCCAGCAAGAAGTTTTCAGACAATGGTGTCACTGTCAGGGACTGATAGGGAACAGACTGAGAACAGCAGTGTATTTTTCCTGAGGTGCTTTGATTTGAGGCACTTCATATTTTGCTCTGAGGGCAAGAGTGATATTGGAGATTTCATATTAATTCCTTTAAATTGATATCATAACAGCACTTTACAGGTAGACTCCTAATTCATATTAAGATTCTATTGCGCCAGGCAACTTTAAGTGGAAATCTTTTCTATGGACAAATATTTGGATAGACGATTATTCATTATCTGCTTACCTGGTAGACAAAAAATGCTTCCATCTGCCAAAAAAAACAAACAAGTGTTCTGAGGTGAAACTTGAAACTGCAGTTTCATACAGTAACCACGTGAATTGTAAGGAAGGCTGTTTTTATCACTCATAGAATGGAAACACCCAAAGTTTCTATAAAAATGAAAATCTTTTTGCATTGGGGAAAGCAGCAACCTTTCAGAGCATGCAAACTTGTGGAGCAAGGAAAGTAACACTCTGCAGTCATGTTCACAACGTACTTCTGCCACTTGAAAAGATTTTACAGAAGTTGCTTAAAAGAGCAGACGGCTCTCAGTTCAGCTTATGTTAATAGTTTATCCAGAAGCATCAGACAACACGTTTCAGGAAACATGGAATACCGCGTACATTCAATCACCATGAAACAAGGACAGGAAAAGGCATGTGCCAATACCGAAAGTCACAAATACCCATATTTATTGTGTTGATGTGCTGGGCTATGAACCTAGAAATGCTCTCAACAAAGAAATGTAGCAGTTAAGAAGAGAGAGAATAGTTTTTCAGTTTACTATTCCAGAATGAATTTCTTATGATGTCATTCTGCACGGTAACAACAAGCATTATTGGTTACGTTTTTTATAACTTCCTCATTGTTTGATTCAGAAGAAATATCTTCTCTTTCAACTGTAAGGACACCTAAAAGAATTTAGCACAGCTCAGAAACTAAATGAGACAGACTGAAAGAAGCTGTGCGCCCAAACTGAAACATTATTTTGTATTTTAAAAAAAGCTGTATTAATTCTTTCCAATTTTACTGAGTGTAACTCATATGCTAGTATTTGTACTCCTGCTTAGTTGTTCTAGGAGTTCTTTTTGAACTCCTCTCCCAGGGGAGTTAACTCACTTCATAGTTTTGTTTTTTTTTCCTCCCCCTCCGGTTGACAAAGAAGCTCTGAGCTCCAACATTCCAGTTAGCCACTAAGGCTGTCACCCTAGAGAAGTTTTTCTTATGAACTCTGTTGTTCCTTCTTCGTTGAGAAGCTGAAAAGGAACATCATTCCAATGTTAAAAATGCTTGCTATCATTCTGGCTACTAAGAAGATCTGGAAAAGTTAAAGTACTTTGCCTCTCAATAATGTCTTTACATAGAGAAAGGATTTAAAATGAAAATTAAACATTATGCCAAAAAGAAAAAGGGCCGCAAGACATGCATTAGAGAAAGCATAAAGAGATTAAAGATAGCACATCTTGGCTGCTTAAGAAAATAAGACATCAAAGAATCAACTTACTGCCTTTGGTAAGCTACATGCATCACCTGGTCCCACACTGGGTAGGGGTTACATGGGGTAAAGCAATGGGACTGATCCCTGTTCCCCAGCACAGGTGAAAGGCAATCAATAACAACGTGGCTCCACCCGGAGAGGCACCAGCAACTGAACTGCTGTGTGTGGGGGGGAGGAAAGAGCTGAGGGGGGAGGAGAAGGGAGACAATCGTGGGCTTTGACTCAACTACCCTGGTAGATCGAAACCAGATGGTTGGTGTGGAAACCACCCCAGGACATCCAACCTCCTCCTTTGACTGAAATCGATTCCAGCACAGGGAGAAAACTGAACAGCTTCCGAACCACTGCAGCTCAGTCTTTAAAACATAGCATGAATTGTTTCCTCTATTCTTCTTAATACAGAAGGGGGGGGGGGGGGAAAAAAAAAAGAAAGGACCAAATTATATCCTCTTTCATAGATCAGTCTTCTACCAAATCCTCAATAAAGAGTAGAACATACATTCATTACTTTCCAAAGGATCAGCAGCATTTCATTCATGTTATTAAAAACAAAAACAATTTTCCTAGTAGTCAGGCATCTTTTATTTTGTAGAAGTCTGCATAAGGGACGAGTGCTCTGAAGCAATCCTATTGACAATATGCTGCCTTTAAATGAGAGAAAAGAATTGCACTCTCTCTTTACTTCTTTCTCTAGCAACAGCAATTAAGATCAACAGGTAGAATAGATAAAGAGCCAAGCTGAGCCAAGTTTATCTGCATAAATGCTGTTTAGAAGGACAAAGCTTCGCTTCCTGATGAACAAAAAAGCCATGCCCTCTAGGCATTAAAAGAAATTCTGAAATAAAATGAAGATCAAGTTGATAAATGAAGACACATTTGCTAAGTATATACGGGTAGCAGGGAAGGCAGGACTGGGAGAAAAGCACGAGTCAAATTATCTAGACAAAAGAGAAATACATTTCAGTGGACGGACAGCTTATGCATTCCAACAGACTGACAGACTCATGATCAGACTGGTAGTAGCAGATATTCAAGGAGAAAAGAGAAGTAGGAACTGAAAAGATTTGAGTAAATGTGCACTATCTTTGGGAAGATGGTATTCTTCTAGCCTGATAGCATTTAAAACTAAACGGTGGTTTTGCATTTATCAGTTAAGGGTAAGACATTTTAAAAATCAATCCATATTTACCATAATGTGAAAATGCATGCATTTTGCACTGGGAAGCGGGACAAACTCTGCACGGCACGTGTCCCATAGTAACTATCCATATACACTACAGACACTGTATTACAGGAAACATGAGTTACTCACTGGAAAATTAAGAGACGTGTTTCCACTGTTACAAGCTGCATATTTTAGATTATTATTATTTTTTTTTAAGATTGTATTGGATCATTCTACTGGAGTTGTACTACAGTAGAAATCTCAGCTTGTTTCAGTTCACATCTCAAGTGAGTACGGTCAGACTCACGTTACCACTCCAAAGCGAGCTGAAAACATGCAGAGGATGGAAAACTGCACACTGGAGGACAACATCCCAAACACTATTTCTATTAATTATTCAATCTATCATAATATTGCTTCCCAGAGCAAACCGAGTCATCACACTCCTGTGCTAACAACACTACAGAGAAGAGAGAGTACTATTTTGGTGATACGTTTGCAGTGAACTATCACTGGATGTTTGTATGGTGAAACTTGGAATTAGAACTTTTTTTTTCCAGTGAAATCAAGAAAATTTATAACAGCTGTGTGATGCAGCCATTACTACAATTTGAACAAACACTGCATTTTGTATCAGTCCATTTCACTATCTGCTGTCAAAACTGGCACTCAAGTTCCACAGGTGTCTGGTATTTGATGCTCCACCAGTAGCAATGTCAAGCAAGCAAAAAGTTGCAGATAAAATTAAATTCATACTCATGTCTCATCCAGTTACAACTTTTCATCCCTTATTTCTACAAGTATTACAATTGGTGGGCAGCGGTTGAGGGCTTAAAAACATGGCAGTGTTTCCATCCACCTCCCACCTTGCTCTAGAACAGGTGTACGCTCAAAGAAGAAACCTGGAAAACATCAAGCCCAAAGCCTCAGAAAAATATTAATCAAATACACAGTGAAATTCAATTCATTAACTTTTTTTTTTTTCTTAAAGGCAACTGGCAACAGCAAGAGAAAGGAGAAGCACCCTTAACTGTGGGATTGTAACTTCTACTGCAGGTAATTTACAATACCGCTATTAAACAGGAAGCCTTGTAAGGGTCTTCCAGAAAGAATGGAATTGAGCAAAGTTAGTACAGTTTTCAAATCCCAAGAGTAAAGCAAAATGATTGGTTACGGTAAAACAGTTTCATTAAACAGAAGAATATTTCTTCGAAAAAAA
The DNA here is from genome assembly GCA_035772895.1 of Perdix hodgsoniae. Classification (NCBI taxonomy): domain Eukaryota; kingdom Metazoa; phylum Chordata; class Aves; order Galliformes; family Phasianidae; genus Perdix; species Perdix hodgsoniae. Next base: position 191,307 of record JAPSGF010000105.1, read on the forward strand.
AAAAGGAATAACCCCCATCCCTAGCATTAGGAATTCCCAAGTAATTCTAAGAAAGAAATATTTGGCAAGCCTTTGAGCTAATACCCAAATGTATCCTGAAAAGGAAGAGGTCGCCTAAGTAAGCTTCTTCTAAATAGCTTTTGGAAAAATACAGTCTACAGTCTGAAAAATATTTTCATTCATCCAAAATATTATCATAATTAGAAGAATCTAAGTAAAAGTGCTATGTATAATTATTCTGCAGTTAACAAGAAAAAAAATACAACATTTACATGTAGCTAGTACTGACAGTTAGCAAACAGACTGCAATGTCTCATAATTTCAAATAGACAATTAATGCACAGTCCTCAAAATCACAGCAACTCAATCAAAACCGTTAGAAGTGGTACCAACCCCTAGTTGAGCCATGGCAGCTAACATTAAAAAGACTAAAAACTCTGAATGGCAAGAATGAATGCAATTTAACTTGTACTGTTTTATGCAAATGCATTTTATCTTTCCACCATTAAGGTCTATGCAACCATGAGTGAAATCACTAAGAGGAGAGATGGAGATAAATATCAGACTGTCCCAGTGAAAGAGCTAAGGTCATCAAGTAAAACAGGCCATCAAGTAGAACTCAAAAAACAAGAAGGCCTTTCACAGAACAGATAATTTACATAGGAAGTTCCCTGCCGAAGGGTGCCATGAACACAAATTTGCATTCCAGAAAAGATTGGACGAGTTCATTGAAGAAAAACCTGCTGAGGGTTTCTTGAGAGAAACTACAGTCAGCTCTGGGAACTATTAATATTAAAATAGTTGGAGGTTGAAGAATATTACAAAAAGCATCCCATATGCTTGCCCTGCTCTCATCCTCTTTCCAAGGCACCAACAGGACACTGCAAAATTAGATACTGGTTACTTCTGTGGTCAGAGATAGCATAACCATTGTTAACATCTACATCATGCCATAACTTGATTTATATTTTTCCAGCCGCTTTAAATCTCGATAGTCACGTAGTTCTGCTCAGAATTTCTATAGCTTAATTGTGTATAAAAAGAATAAACAGTGGAACTCGAAAGAAAAACACACCAAAGAGAAAAAGAACAAAAGGAATAACCCACAACAACTGCAAAACTTCAGTGTTAAGACCATAGTTTCTAGGACACCAAACCAATTAAAGAGTATCAACAGTTAGAGCGGGCTTACAGCTGCTATTCTGCATCACTGGAACAATGCAAAAGATGTCTGAAGCGTACTTGCTTAAGATGCAATCATCTATATGTTGCTACTGCAATAGCAAGCGGGCTAAAGAGCACAGCTAGGACACTTTCCACCTTATCTGGTTGCTGATCCGTTTGATTGCGTTGAAACCACTAATTTCAACGCAAGCACAGCAGAAACGATGCCAGCTCTTGATCACGTGAGTTCAGACCACAAGAAGTTGGTCCAAACTCTTATCTAGATCTACCAGGCACGCCTCTAGTCCACGCCTACGTGTTTCAAGCATGGAAAAAAGCAGCAGGGTCTCAATGCTTACCCTTCAAGGGCCGCCTCATGCTCCTGCCTCATTTTGCCCAACAATTCCTTGCACTTGCTGCACACCAAAGCATTGACCACTGTGTGAAAAAACATCTTAGCCGCCGGCAGAAACTGAAGGCAAACAGGCTTGCGCAGCAGAAGCCAACAGTTAACACACCGATAAGAACTCCTGCTGGCAACACGGGGCTGTGTGACAGCCAGCAGAGGTACCGCACCTCGCCGCGCTGCGCTCGTGGAAGCTGTTTATTTCCAGGACCGCGCTCTCCCAACAGTGCGACACACGTCCGAGTCGGAACTGCTGCTGAGGACGGAGGAGACGAAGGGACGCCCCCACCACACCGCGCTCGAGGCCGTTCTCACCCACCCTGCTGCCGTGGCTCTGCAGCCTTTACGTGCGAGAGCGCTGCCGCTCCGCAAGATGTCACCGGCCGCGCTACGCAAAGGGGCGGAAAGCCGAGGCGATCCGAGCGCGCTCCGCCGGCTCGAGCGAAGTTAGGGCAAAGAGGCACGCAGGCTGCGGGCCAGCGCCAGCCCTGCCCACGCGCAGAGCCCTCGCTTCACCCCCGACCTCCTCCTCGAGGCCGCCGTTCCCCCGACGGGGGGCCGCGCTCCCGCCCTGCGCACGGCCGCACCCCGCTGCCCCCCGCTTCCCGTCACGGTCCGTTCGCGCGGCCCCACCCCCGGCTCCTACCGTAGGTCTCGGACATGGCAGCCTGCGACATTTCGCGAACAGCAAACCTCCCTCGCTCGCTCCGCTCCCGCGCCGTGCCCGGGAAGCGAGCCGCCGAACGGAGACTCGCAGCCCCGCAGCACCGAGCGCACGCCCCTCACCACCACCGCCCCACCTCGCCACTCCCCGCCCCGCCCCTGGCCCCGGCCGCCCCGGCCGCCGCTGCGCATGCGCGCCCCGCTCCCACCCCCTCGGAACGGCGCAGGCGCGCGGAGCTCGTTGTGGTGTGCCGAGGGGAGGAGCCTCTCTGCGGTGTGTTCTGTAGAGTTGCTGTCCGAGGAGTGTGTTGTCATCGGGGCAGAGCGGGCCGGTGGAGAGGGCAATTCACTTCCTCTCAAGTGTCTCACAGCTCTCCTTGACAAGGCGATGAGACTCCAGGCCGCGCTCCCTCGTGCCCCTCCGCCCGCAGCTTTCCCTCCCATCCCCTTCCATCTTGTCCTTGGCATTCTAACTTCCCAGCCTCCTGTCTCACTGTTGCCTCCCGGGCCGCCGGGAAACAGAACCGGGCCTTGAAGCTTGGCCTGGCAGCACTGAACTTCTGACAGTTGGTCACACAGCACAACATGTATTCAAAGATAAGCGTCAACAGCAACAGACAAAAAAACAAAACAAAACAACAACAACAACAAAATAAAACCAAAAACTGAAGCATGGTTAACACAGAAGTGGACAGATTTTGCCTGATTCCTGAAACATATTGTGCTGTATCAGTAAGAGGACATGCAGATCTAGCCATCTTGCTCTATACATACAGTACTCTAGGCTAAATGATGAATTAGTCTTGTGTGATCAAAACAAGCTTACCTATATGGAAGTTACATTTGATAAATATCACACTCCTCTGCCTCTAGCCACTCCCAATTAGGTAACATGCACCTACTGATAAAATGCATCAGAAGTATGTAGCCTTCTGTAAGTATCCTGTTAGTAATACTGAAGAAAAAGATGGGTGTTGGAAGAATGGTAAAGGAAAGACAGAGGTGCTAATGCAGTCGCCTTTCCTGGAGTTGTCCAAGAAATGTGTAGATGTGGCACTGAAGGACATAGTGGGCATGGTGGGAATGGATTGGTGGTTTGACTAGATAATCTTAGTGGCCTCTTCCAACCTTAATGATTGTGAAAAGGGTTGGGTCTTACAGCATTTCTACTTTGAAGATGAAATTGAGAACAAAGTAAAATTCACAAATGAGTGCTTGCACTAGGTTAGAGAATATATTACTGGTATTTGAGGGATTTGAGAATATAGGCTGCTGTATTTTGATATAAATGTTAGTTCTGAGTAACCGAAAAATAAATAGCTACAACTGACCTCACTGGTGTCCGTCTGTAGTCTGAGAACGAAGAAAGCTGAAAGCCAAACGTTTCATTTGTCTTCTGGCTCATGTAAAGACAGAGACATCATGTCAAATTGTGTCTGCAGATCAGACATTTAAACACCATCATTTGTTCCCCAAATTAGTTCCACCACAGTTACTGTTCCTGTAATTGGCTGTGGTTGTAAAATTGCTGCCCAAAATGCCACATGGATGTTTCTTTAAAAATGATAATCTGAGTTTTTACTAACCAGAGTACCAGAATATTAGTGTTTGATACTCTAGAAGTAGAAGAGAACTACAAGATCTCCTCAGATGCAGACTCAGGATGGAGGATTCTGCAAAAACTCTTTCCTCCAAATGGAAACAACCTGACCTCTGGGACTCGGCAGACATGGAATTGACTTTCAATGCCTTTCCCTATTGCAGGGAAACAAAATTCAGCCTGAAATGGAGCCATATTTTGGATTCACCTTCACGGAGTGCTCAGTCATCCAACATTCATCCTGTGAAGTGGGCCTGCAGAACCCTTTTGCCATGGCTCCAACGACAGGCTTATGTCTGGCACTTAAGGACATGGCTTAGTGAGCATGATGGAGACAGATTAACAGTAGGACCTGATAATCTTAGATGTCTTTTCTTAAGGGTTATAGGATTCTGCTAGATGTGGGAGTGATAGGACATGTCTTGGTTTAGTCTGAAGGTGGCACTACAAGGCCATTTGTGAAAGGCACTGTGGTAATGCAATACTTCATGCATGTTTTCTTGACCAGTTACAGTTGCGTGGCATGCAGTCCCACCTGAGAGGTTCAGTTAAAATCAGGAGTCAAGTGTTCTTGCTTTCCTGCCATTTATGTGATAGTTATGGAAAGCAACCCAGTGTATGTAGAAGCTGCAGGCTTGAAATAGATTTGAAGTGGTCATGAATTTGGCTGCAACAAACCAAGTGAAATATGGAGACAGATGATTGATTCTCTGAGACACCTCAGAGATTTACACGTACTCGGTGTCACTGGCCAGCTGACTTCATCTGAAAACAACTGACATCATCTGAATACTGTCAACTTCAACTTCCACTGAAGCTGCCCTCAACCTATGAATGTGGTTGTCAATGTAATTGCAGTTATTCAGGGAAATTTATGGGCTAAATGTTTCTAAAGTTTTGGGCTAGTTCCTCAGATGTTGGCCTGGAGTGGATGGAGGTGGTGAAGAAGGTGATGCTTCAGGTACTGTGATTGATCTCCTTTTTTTGTGGCCCAGGGTTAACTTTCCCATTACCAAATATGATTCCCTTAGGCTGTACTGCTGAATTGACAATTGGTGAAGGCCAGAGTCCAGCGTGCTGTCTGTTTGTGACCTTCTACTCCTCTTAACATGCTGTCTTCACCAGTGGTAGGGAGAAGGCAGCCAGACTGTGCAGTTTAGGGAAACTCAGGATTTCTGAACAATTGCTAGGAGCTGGGATAAGCTCATTTTCAGATAAATCCATAGTATAATGCAGAAGTACAAATTTGCTCTGATGTGGGATGGGGTACTGTTCCTTTTTATCTTGCAGAAGTTTATATGACATTTTTAAAGGTTTTGTTCAGAGAAACATGCTATTGGATTCTAAAGTAGATCAATATATAGCCACAGATTTTGAAAACACTGATTTAATTTTTCAATATCTGTGTAAATAGAGTGATGAGGCCTAAATATTTATTCCAGGGGAAAATGAAGATAACAGTAGTTTGGGTCTTTATAGAATTATATTATACATTTACCTTGTCTGGAACACAGTTTGTATGAAACTCGCTGTATTTTATGAAGTTAGCCTCATGGTGTCACTGATTAACTGCTCCTCTGGTGAAATACAGTGGCAATAGGATGTAGTAGGCTGCATTTGTTCACTTTTACTGTCATTATACTTGAAATAGGTGGTTTGTTAACAGGTTATTCTGAAAGACTTGAGGCCACACGGGTATTCCTCCTCGTGGGCCCAAAGTGGTTCTCTGCTCTGGAGAACTCACATGCAGCAGAAACATTGCTCATTTGGGCCCTGCTTCTCAAGAAATTATCCTCAAACATGCAACATACCGGTCTTGATTCAGTTCTACCACTGCAGATGCTGGAATGCATTATGGGAAATTACTGAGGCACACTTTGCACATGGATATCGTCTGTCATCTGCATGGTTCTCTTGGATGGCTCATCAGGTCTAGGTCAGTGTGAGCTGCACATTTGAGAAAGAATTTGCTGTCATGCCCCATGTTTCAGATAACCAAGCAGTGGAAGCATGACCTCATGCTCCCAAGGCCCTGGTTCCCATACTGCTGAATCAAAGACCTGTCCAAAATGCACCATGATGCCCATGCCTGCCGCAGCCGTGCAGCTGATCCATAGCCCATGGAGGTGCTCCTATGTCCTCCCTTCATATGTAGTGTAGGTACACACCAGTTATCTGGGTACCATCCATCATCAGTGTGGAATTAGAGGCACTGTGGAGAATGCCTCAGCACAGATATCTTCACGAGCCATCTGGGGACTTAGATCTCCTTCTCTCCATTGGTTCTGTCACAGAGGGAGTGCAATTAATGTTTGGAAAAACTAAATTTTGGGTAACTAAAGGCACATTTTATTGTGCTAAACTTCCTCTCTGAGCTGTTACGTACCTTTAAACACGCAGTTTGCAGTGACTGCCTTTTCTCTAAAGTAGCTTTCTTTCAATAATCCAAAAAATCTGCGAAGCTCCTGATTTATGTTTGTTCTGTTGTGTACACAGATGTGGCTGAGGGGACACAAACTGGTAGCGCTGAGCTGTGCTCAATGAAAAATGTCCCTGACTGGCAAGAGTCCTCTGGTTATCAGGTGCTGCAGTTTTCAGCTGCAGTGTTGCTGCAATCCGTTGCAATTGCATTCAACTTTTTCCTAATATTGCTGTCCCTTGAATGTGGTGGTATCATGTAGTCACACGGCTGGGTAAGTGAAAGGGCCAAAGAAGGATACACTGCGTGTCTGCCATGGCAGTAAGAACATCACAGCAGTTAAAGGAGAAGAGAGCTGTGCATGAAGGAATGTCTTTAGGGCTAACATCTTGCTATGATTTTGCATGAGCCTGTAGATGTGATCTGTGCCAAGATGTTTTAAGAAGTCTGCAGTGCAGTGTTAAGTCTTTAGCCACTAATGATGTGCTACATTTTCCTGAAGCCACAGAATATTTGTCTTAAAAGCCTTAAGACTAGCATTTTTCAACTTGCGAAACATTTTGTGACAGAAAATCTCTTGTAACTTATTACCTCTTCGGAATAGTTGGTTTTTTTTCAAACCCTCAAAAAATCCAGAACATTTGAGGTCTAAAATAGGTTTCTGTAGACGATTTAAAAAATTTTTTTCTTACTGTAACATGCTTTCACCTTGCAGTTTTCTGAGACAGAGGTGTCTGAGCTGCCTCACATGGATGCTCTACAAAGAAGGCTGGATGTTCTCTGTAGTTCATGGCAGATCCAGCCAACTGGTAAACTGCTTGTAAGAACCTATCCTATGATACATGGATTTAAGGTCATATGCCTTTTGCTAAGCACTGAAACTATGTGTGCAGATTTTTGAAAACAAATATACAGTAAAAAATGTCTACAGTAATAAACTTAAGAATCAAGTCAATCGTGTCTTTTTATTTTTACCTACAAATACAAATACAAATACAAATACAAATACAAATACAAATACAAATACAAA
>JAPSGF010000105.1:200615-298874 GCA_035772895.1 Perdix hodgsoniae
TCAACACATCATGTAGTGCACTGGAACTAAAGTGTTAATACTCCAGCTCCATGTACCTATCTCTGTACGTGACGGAAGTCATGGGATCTGACCCTTCGGGGGGGGGGGGGAACCTTCACTTACTGCTTGTCAGTGGGCTCCTGGAGGCAGCGTTTTCCCGGCCATCCCAAACTTTTCAGGTTTGACTTGGTCTCGGGAACTCTCTCTCCTATCTTTTTTGATTTATTAGTCTCAATTTCAATTAGATCTTATTATATTGTGTTATTTTGCATTTCCAATATCATAGTTAATAAAATAAGTTTTCCTCCTTAGATCGCTGCCGCTGTTTTCATTTCCCATTCCCTTTTCCCCTTCCCTTTTTGGGCCAGCGGCCCTTTTGGGCCAGCTGCCCCCCTGTCATGGGCACAGGTAGATCTTGCTTAACCCGCGACAGTCAATTAAAGCATCAGTGCAGTAGAAGCAGCTTAGGCTGGCTTCTTTAGGGAGAAGGGGTGAGAGCAATTTTCTGACACCACTTAGCTAATGGGGTGAAGCCCATACTCTGCTGAATTCCAACAGTGCTCAAAGTTTTGGCTCAGGATTAAATTTTACACAACTGAGACATGCAATCCCTCTCTAAATTCCAGAAATCAGATTTAGACCTACATAAGGTCCTTAAGTACGAAGCCAATGAAAACAGCACAGGACTTAATGGGAATCCTATAAAAGTATAAATCCAGTGGATTTACTTCCTGAAGCAGTAGCAAGAGTTAGTTGTGGAGGAGCTACCATTAATACAGCTTGCCTAACTCTCTGTTAGAAGTGTAACACACCTTTTGCAACTGTTTAAGTGCCTTATACATTAATAGAATTCAAACTGTGACAGAAAAAGCCTGCTTCTGCTCCCTCCTTCATGCAGGGTTGCTTTGGAAGATCTAGGTGGTTTCTGCTTCAAGTGTTCAAAGCCATAGTATGCATCATGCTCTGAAGGTACACGGTATAAGACCACTTTTGTTTCTCATGGGAGAAAACTCCACTGAATCCTGTATTCCATATTCTTTCAGCTTCTACACCTTGTGCTTGTTTGCGTGTGCTTCCTTTGCACGGTGGCTCTGAACGTTTTTGCTAGTAGTAACAAAAATGTCACTAGGGTGCAGGCATACGATACCGTGTACTTCCTTCTGAGATTGTAAAAGGAAATTTTTGGAGATATTCCTGCAGCCTGACTAACCTGACTAAAATGATATTAGAAGTCTTTTAACAAGATTGAAGCTCTTGGACCAGGTCTTCCAGTTGCAGCCTTCTAGTGAGACAAGTCCTCAGTGCATGCTCATGCTCCCTACCAATGGGAGAAAGCCCTGGCCTCTATAAACAAAATAAGAGTATAGTGTCACATTTGGGAGAAACTCTTCTTGCTGTGCTGGCAGCAATGCTACACAGTGATAAGCAGCCTTTCCTTGGAAAGAATTTTTAATACAGCATCAGTGATCAGTTCTGTTGGTCCTGTAATGGCAATCAGCTTTTCCTAATGCTATAACACTGTTAAGTTCTGTTATTAACATCATCTCTATTCAATCAGTTGTTAATGTTGCAGATCAAATAATAGCCTATACACCTAAAACATACTTAAATCTTACTGAATGAAAGCTTAAAGTAGTTGCTAAACTTTTCTCAGGGTCTTTGTTGTATTTTAAACAATAAATAACCACATAACTGATTATACCTCTACTTATGTGTGAGTATAATTCTTTTAGAATTATTTTAATAAGTAGTGAAATTAGGAATTGATCTTTTAAGTTGTAAAAATTTAGCTTACTATCTTAGCTACTATCAACTAAGTAAATGATTTATTTCCCTCTTCATTTGTATTTGGCTGAATCAGCATTCTAATACTCTTTCAATCATCAGCATTTTACATACAGAACCCATTACAAGTCTGTCTTTTGTGACTGATGCATTTCACACATGCAGCTTTGCCTAACTTTCAGTTTTCATCTGCATATTCAAGAAAGGTTCTTCTTGATCATAAATTTATACTACAGGCTCTGTTATGTAGAAGTATTTAGAAATAAGCAAATCTTATAGCTCAAAGCTACAACTGTGAATAAAGATCTCATCGTTGAACAGAACACCCCCTAGATAGCTGGTGATTTTCCCTCAAAAGAAAAAGGCATTGGTTTAGAAAGAAATCTATCCCTTATCCCTCCATCCTACAATAAGCATCCTTTCCTCATCCAGGCTTTTTCATGTATTTCCCAATTTGTAGACAATTAATGCATGCTCTTGGTATTTGGCAAAGCACAGGACCCACCACTACATGCTGAAAAAAAATGCACATTTGCTAGTTAATTTTATTTTTATTTTTTTTCTCCCAGTAACCATTGAAATTAGTAAGCTGAGAGAGGCTACCCTCTGCTTGCTTCAAGTAACCATCCTTTGGGATTTGACTTGAAAATTCTTGCATCACTTAAATAACATCATTATTTAAATAGAGATATTTTTGTTACTTCGTTCCTAACAAATTGCATAGAATTCTAGCCTAATTTCATTGCTAAAGAATAAGCTTGCAGCAGCAGTTCAAACTTTAAAATTTGCATAGCAGCAGGCCAGGCTGCTATAAATCATAGCTAGTAGGGATTGGTCCAGGCAGCTTCTGGGGAGACATTCTCCAACTGATACTATGTCAATTAATTAACACTGGAAATAGTATCTGCAACATTCTTGTTTTTAATAGCCCTAATTGGATACACATAAGTCTCATGTATTAACAGTTCAGTGAAATTCAATCCATTTGTGGACAATTCAGACTTAAAACTGCATCAACTAGTAATGTTAAAATATCCTCTGTTTTCCAAGCATTCTCCCACAAAGATGTGTTAAAGCAAATATTGCTTTGGCTTCCCCACTTCAGCAGGTGTGTCCAAGTCATTTTATAGACACTGCCATTAATTATCTAATTCTCCCCAGACCAATGCCCTATGCTTGCAGTCATCAGTTCTCTCACTGTTGTTTTAATAATATGACTGATTTGATCAATTCTTCTGAAAACGTGAGACATACAGAAAAAGGTAATTTAAATTGGGCTTCCAGCAGTGTCAAACATCTGGCCACCATGGTTGGAATTGGGAATCATTATCATCGCCACTAAAGGAAGGTTCCTGAAATGCCCCTAGAAATGTTCCCGAACTTTGGTTCTAGCTGTGTCTGGACAAGGGCCAGATGCTCTTTTAAAGGGGAAGTTGGCATCATCTGTGTATAACACATAAAGATCTGCCTGCACATAGTTGTACATCTTTTCTAACCAACATTTCATTTTCAAAACTGATTGTCAAATATATAAATTGTAAATATATAATCACTGAAATAAACCCTTGCTATTATCCTAGTAAACTGAAAGACTTCTAATAACACTAGCTATTAGAAACAAAAGCTCTGCTGCATGTCTCTCTTATTAAACATAAATGCCTTACACAGGTTGTCCTTCACAGATCTTTCTCTTGTTTTCTGAAAGTTTTATAAAAACATACTGGCTTTAAAATACTTTTGGTTATTCCTAGTAAATTTTACCTTCACGCTCCAATAGAGAACAAGCCTGAAATGAAACTTCAATCTTATTTCATGTAACTAATTAAGAGAAAAAAATAATAGGAGCCAACTCTGTGAAAGCCTATACCCAACCTGCCTGTCAAATTTATAGTGCATTTGTAGGGAATCAGTGTTGGTATTTCCCCAAAAATTAAGCTGTGGGAAAATGCCTTAACATGTTCTCCTGCTCCCAGCTAGTTGGGTGCTGAACAGTGGCCAGAAAACAAGCATGGAGAAAGCAAAGAAGTAACGGCTACCACAGTGAAGGGAGAAGAAAGACCCCACAGACAACTCAGGAATTGTAATGGGGTAGTTAAATCTGAAAATATTCACTGTTAAAAGCAAAAGCTGTGCTTTTCTAGAGGATTGTTTCTTCCTCTCCTGCATGAGGGACCTGGTTCTGGCAGAGCCTGAGGAGAGAATGCGTCCTGTTTTGAAACTGAGTGAAACTATGCTCTCAAAAGGGCCTACGAGATGTGCTACTGGGGGACTATGAGGCCAGCTTTGGGATGCAGGTTGCATAGTCACCACTGGACACAGTGGTTTGAAAATCCAAGCCGATACCTGGGACAGAGTATGACTCAGTCATGCTCAGGCTGAGAAAGAAATACCGTGGCTTTTGGCAGGTCACTATTCCAAGCCAGGGTTTGAGATGGAAAGCAGAAGCTTCCTGTTTTGAATATTCTTCACTACAGCATTCTCAGAGCTTCCTACCTGCTAGAAGGACACAGCAGCTCTGTGCATCCATTGAACAAACATCACCCTGACACCTGCAGGTCTTGCTGGCATCAGCCCATGAGTACCCCTCTGAAATGTGGGTACTGCAATAGTGGGACCTTTTAAAAAAGAATTAGCTAGTGATGTCTCATTTACATCTCAGTGAATATGTTTTAGTGAGAGTTCTGGCAAATTTTTGTTCTTTGAACAATAGCATCTGCTCAGGGCTTTCAAATTTTGGGCCTAGTTTGTCTCACCTTCTCCTCTGGCAGCCTTCTGTCAGCTCTGGGAGGGAATGGGATAGAGCCCCATAGGCAGGGTGAGACAGTGGCACTACAGAACTGCTCAGACAGAGGGAAGCTGAGATGATTGAATGATGGGAAGACTACTAATTCCATAAAAAGCATGCAGAGAGACATGGAAAATATAATCTTCAACTGCTGTGCTTAGCTTTTGTGCTCAAATTACCTGAGAGCAGATTGCTCTGTTTTTCACCCTAGCTGAAGTTGGTGGTAAATTGCTGCTGTGGATAATTAGTTTTAATCAAGCTTTTTTTAGTTCCCACTCCATCCCATGTGACTCTTCTGTTAAAGTATTTTTATTTCTTACACAAAGAAACAGGAATCATCAGAATAGCTTGCAGAAAGCTTTTATCTGAGTACAATCCATCTGCTCATATAAATGCCAGATGCACACTGAAGGAGGAAATGGACATAGACTGTCTATTTCTTTTGTCTTGATCTCACATGTCCTGGAAGATTTCAGTTAGGTCAGAACACACATTCTTGAAGGGCTTGAGCTACATATTCCAGCTTCCTCTCATTCATGGTAACCAGAGTCAAGGTCCTTTCTTGCACCGTTTTTGACTCATTGCACCAGTCTGGTCCCTGAATTAAATGCCTACACATCTGGCTTTCTGAGGCTTGCAGTTTCCACCGCGTGAAGATGAGTGAAGGAGTCTTGGAAAACATTACTATCCCAAATGTCTTGATAACGTGAGGAGATAGACCCAACTTTATGTTATCCCGTGGTGTGACATAGCATAGGGCACAGAAACAGCTGCAGGAGGAATCTCACTTTGTGAAGTCAAAGATGCATAAAGCAGCTACATTTCTTTTCTGCTGAGAATCTGAGAAGTCATGGATTGCAAGCCATGCACTGCAGGAGCCCAGGAGGGCTCTCAGAGAAGTATGAGAGATGCACTGGTGCTGGTGCTCAGTCGTGTCCATCCCAGTCATTGCAGAGCCCCCAGGCCACATCTGCACTCGAGTTCACCAGTGCACGCACTGTGTTTGGATCCGTGTCCAAGGAAACAGAGCCTGACCTCCTGCTGCTCCAGAGGGATTTCCTCGCATTCTCCCATGGCTCTTATCATGTTTCTCATATTTAGTATGGCCTCACACTGGAAAAAGCTCTTCCAGTCACATAAAACTCCTCTCTCCTACTAGGCCATATTTGGATAAACTATATGGAGGGGTTTTCTCTGTTTGCTTTCTGACATTCCCTGATGACGAAGCTGTAGTTTCACACCACATACTTTCTGGATGTTTGCACGCCCTGTTGGCACAGCTGTTGGTTGGCAGGCAGCCCTTGTCCTGTGACAGCTCCTGGAAGCCACCTCTGGATGCCCTGGTGCTCCTGAACTTTGCTTCACACCCTTCCACATGTCAAAGGAAGGAATGCTTGCTTCTGGGGTACAGGACTGAGTACTCCTAAAGCACAGAGGATTGCTCTCAGGGATGCCTCACTGCAGGGCCTGCCTTTTTTGCCCTGGCTGTCTGGAGCTTTTATACCGTTGGCCAAATTTTGGTCTCTTGCTGCTTTTTGCTCAGAACAAGTTCTCAAGCATGCTGCGTATTTGATGAAACAGCAGCCAGCCCTAAGCTTATGGACAGCAATAGCAGATCCTTATCTGAACTTCTATGAACAGAGCTTGGGGGAAAGCAGTTTCATCCAGGTCGTATATGGAGGTTCAGACAAGTTTCAGCTCAGTTCCTAGAAGGCTGCTGTGGTCTTGGTGTGAGGAGGAAGAAAGAGACACCCTTAGTCTAGGGCTTTGCAAATTATACCTACGTTATCACCTAAAATAACAACTTAGCTTTGTTTTATTATTTGCACAGAGTATAAAACATACTTGCCTTACACAAGTAGCTTCTCATCCTATCAGCACCAGTCTGGCATAAGAAGGGTGCCTGTCTCCCTTTTATCTGCTTGGTTCAGTTAATGAGGTTTATTTCACACTTGGAAGATCTGGAACTTAGTAGGGTGAAATTTAATTTCAAGCTTGAGCACAAAGTTTGGGATCTGGTTCAGATTTCCAGTTTGGTTCAGTTTGTGCTCAGCACTAAGTGCCTTCATTACAAAGAGAGCCCCTTCTCTCACTGCACCTTTTATTTATATTTAGGATACACAGAACCTCAAACTCAAATTTCCCCTGAATTTTGAGGTGATTTAGACCTGGCTCCCTCATTTTCAGAGTATTTTTCTCTTGGGATAGGAAACTTCTCCCCAATTTGCGTTTTGGAGAAGCTCACCAGTGAGCTGGCTCTCTAAGACTAACCTTTCAATCTGGCCTGGTACTGTTTCTTTTCTCCACTGAGTTCTGCACAGTCCTTTTCCTGATAACATCTTGTGTGCATTTTGTGTCAGAACCAAAGACCATGAAAACTTACCAATGTTTTGTAATAGGAAAGGGGAAAATCTTCTCCAGAACAGAGGATATGCTGTACAAAATGAACTGTTATATGCAAAGGTGGAGATGCTGTCTGAAGTAGTAAACACACACCAAGGCTGAATTATTCATAGAAAAAAGAAATTGGCTGCTCACCTTTGGGAATGGAGATCTGAAGAAACTTAAGGTTTTAAAACAAAATAAGCTGGATGGATTCAGTCCTCTCCCTGGGCTGTGATAATTCCAGCATCATGCTTCTATATTGTTACTATCAGCTTGTCATTCTGGTGGCGTTTGCTGCTTCTTCTCAACTCAAAGTGAGCAGAATTGCAAATTGAACTAGTAGATAGAGTGTTCTGCTTGGTATTCAGAAGCCAGGGCAGGTGGCTACCAAGCAGTTGTGGGTATAGATTTTTGATACCAGAGCAGTCTGTGCAGATTTATTTTCATGGTCCATTGTGCAAACCATAGTTTTTCTGAGAAGCTAAATGCTATTCTGAACACTTTCCTGCCACTCTGTGCACATGTGCGTGTGTGCACACATTGTTTGCTTGTGCGTGTATATGCGCATGTGTGCACATGTCTGTGCTTGTGCTGGGAAGCCTCTGGGGTGCCAGGACTAAATATGCCTTGAAGTGGGACTATCATTCTTCTGTCTTTAGAAGAAAGGATGGCTCTGGGCTCTGGGGTCGATAGAGGAATCCTGGTCAGATACAAGCATTTTCAGTTTCAAAACAGATATTTCAATTCAAAGAGTACTTGAACCAATCTAAATCTATTGTCCTTCCCCCTTTTCCATGGTTTCTGTTTTCTGTTCTGACAACCCAAACAAATGCTTCTCTGTGCACACCCCTCCCACTTCAGCTTCCACAGAAGCAGCTCTCCGCACCTAATTCTTAGCTTTGCCTCCTTCCTATTCTTTTCTTCTTTCTGGTCTTCTTTCTCCTCCCAGAATTCAATCTCTGATTTATTTAATCCACCTACTGGCAGATGTTTTCACTGTCCAAAGTCACTTTTATGTATCTGCATGGGGTGCTCATCTTGTTGCAGAGGAGAGCCTCCTCATTTAGGCCAAGTTTTTAACCACACATATGTATGTAGTACGCAATTTCAGATGGATATATGATTAA
This sequence comes from Perdix hodgsoniae, assembly GCA_035772895.1. Classification (NCBI taxonomy): domain Eukaryota; kingdom Metazoa; phylum Chordata; class Aves; order Galliformes; family Phasianidae; genus Perdix; species Perdix hodgsoniae. The sequence goes on from JAPSGF010000105.1 coordinate 208,698, forward strand.
TGAAGTTAAGCTATTTTGTTGTTTTGTTCTGCTTTCTTCATGACTACTCCACCCCACTGTCAAAAAGAACGCAGAGAATGACCACATCATACATGTTTGTTTCTAGCAGAAATCCCAGCAGGCTGTACAGAGGGCAAAAGCAAGGCTAGTGTGAAGTAATGGGAAGGGCAGTTGCACTACACCACCTGGAAATTCCACATCTTCCAGGATAATTCTGATTTCTGGTTGCTGAAGATGAATGGAACGGCTCAGAGCAGCTGGAATGTGCCAGGATCTGTCCCACAGTAGGGCCTAGATGTCAAGAAGGATTAACTGTTTTGACAGATAATGAAAATTGTTAGATTCGATAGGGTCATGGGACATATATCACTGTGCTACGTGGCAGGTAGTTATAGATTAGAGTTTGGAAAAGACTTTCCCGTGGGCAAATGGGCAGACTATTCTTCAGTTTTCCATGGCAGAATTACTTGTTCTCAGAATTGAAACTTTTGCTGCAGGAAGGTGTATCTTCCTGACAGATAATGCTGGTCTGGGAATGGGCTGAGATGGACTCCCACTTTCATACTTTCCTACTTTTGAAAGCAGGATTCTCTGTTAAGTGAAGGATGAAGGAATTTTGACTGCTGGAACCCTTGGAAAGGTGCTGGCATCTAGACAACAGTCTAGCCCCAGTCCTGTTCTTTTTTCTGTAATGTAAACACTGCAGGACAAGTAAATAATCAAAGTGTTGCATGCAGAAGCATTAACTACAAAAACACTTTAGATACATCTAACTCAATGTAGATATCAATGTGAAAAAGCAAATATCAATATCTCACTTTACAGCTCACTTTTTCTGGATGTTTAACCTGCAAAGCAAGAGTACTCCCTGACTCTGTGCTTGCAAAGCAGTATGGATATGATTAATGATTTCCAATTAAAAAATAACAACTGTAATGTGGACAACAACACCTCTGGGAGCAAGGCTGCTGAGCCATATGTTGCAAGGCAAATACCAGAGGAATTGCCATGGAATGCTCTGAGGAGGATGGGGTGGATTGAGCCCTTTTGCTACATTGGCCCGTGCTGGTGGTGTTTTAAACAGCAACTGCAGGTCTTAACTGCTGAAGGGTGTGACATCAGTAACCCTGCCCTGCAAAGTGTCACCTGCTTCCTGTTTGGTCTTAGGGCTTCTTTAATAAAACCTCATACAAGAACAGCCTCTACAGTTTGAGTTCTAAGTGCTGCAAAACTGTCCTCCACCTGCAACGCCAGCCTGGACCAGGCTCTGAGCAACCTGATGTAGCTGTGCATGTCCCTGTTCATTGCAGGGGAGTTGGACTAGATGACCTTTAAAGGTCCCTTCCAACTCTAAGGATTATATGATTCACGTGATCCCTCATTTTAAATATCCCACAGGTTTTTTCTCAAATAACTTTTGTAAAATTAAAGTTGCCAGGTGGGAGGGCCAGAAGATGTGCTGTGTGCAGAGAAATTATTTACCTGGTAACTCTAAAGGGCAGTTTACAATAGAGTCAGGGTACTTCAGGTTCTCTTCTACAGAGGTCTGAGATCACAAGTTTGAGCAAATCTTGCTGACTAAGAAGGGTGTGTGGCTTGTAAATCAGCCTGTGTTTAGAATGGCAAGTGACAGATCCCACACTACTAAATAGGATGCCTATTCCTAGTGAAATGTCTGTTTTTCCAGTGACATAGGTGGATCTGCTATCCCAGATCAGATTCCTGGTTCATCACCTCTCATTTTCTGCCTCCAGGGATGGGCAGTGGATGGTTCTGTACAAAACCAGCAGTTCTTTTTATTCATTTACAGTCCCTTATCTATGTATACAGTGAAACAATTCAGCCTGTGTGTCTCATCACCTCCACACGACCAATTAATGCCCTAATGCATTAGATTGGACTCCATTTTAAATATCTGGCATCCTATCAGATCTTACTGACAATAAAACCATGCTGGATTTGTATTTATTCTCCCAGAACTATGCTGCTGACAATTTAAGTGCTTGGTTCTCTACTGTGCTTCACTGCAAATGCAGGGCCTCCCCAGGACACTGCAGTTAGATGCTGGTATTATAAGCTTTATAAAATTAAATTCCAGCTTGATCAGCAAGCATGTCCTTGTAGCCACTGTAAAGTCTCTTTCCACTGCTGGACTGATATAAAGAGGTTTCTGTGTAAACAAGAATTTGGCCCTTCGTAAAAGCATTTGTATTTGGCTGTGTGTTAATACAAATCTACACTTACTACTGTCCCCTTGTATTGAAAACTGATATTCTAGCTAGTTGCTACCCAGGTTGCAAAGAGATCTGCACCTAGTGTTGTGCTTTAGAGACATATGGTATAACTAAGGTATCTTTGAAAGGAATCCCTTTGACAAAGGAGCTTGGGATTGTAATTTACAGCAGAAAAAAAGAAAGAAAGAAAGGAAAAAAAACAGACCACAGCAAATCAGATAACGGTGTGTAAATAAGAGAATAAACAGATTGTAAAGAAATGGAAGTAGCAATTTAAGGCAAAATTCTTTCAATGGGTTCTTGAAATGAGTGCCTGGTGCCTTGTGTAAGTAGCAAGTTGATAAAAATATTCACTCCTGAGAAATGTCTTCGTTCTGGAAAAGAAATGAAGATTCATACTCAGAAATGAGGAAAAGGCAGGAAGCCCCTGGTGACTGGGGGATGAAGAACAGCATAATTTAGGCTTTGCTCGTTGTTGCTGCTGACTCTCCAGGGAGATCAGGGCTATACACTTTGCAAGCTTTATTGGAACTCTGTTGGTATTAATCACACGCCTGAAGGCGACTTGGCATGCTGCTTGGCAAACGATGCTGTGTGATATAATAGGAAGGAAGCACTTGGATTTTTCCTTTAATAATGGTCACTACATGTAAACTTGATTCCGATCTTGCACGGATTTTGTATAGTGATTTCACTTATGTACACTAGTAGGTGAAAAAGCAAGGCTGAGATATTAGGGTGTGCATGTGTCCCACCAGTGATTCATCTGACAATGTTCTGTGAATTGTGCCTGGATAATACTAACAATTTTACCAACTGAAACACTGTAAAATGGAAAATAAAACAAAATTAATAAAGCTTTTTTCCTAAACATTTAGAAAAGAAAATCTTCCTTGTGCCACATTCAAACAGGGCTTTATTGACCATTTCTCATTGTCATGCTTTCTGATATTGGTATATACCAGGCACATCCAATCTGTGACCTGGCACTCTGCAACCTAGTATCTGCCCTGTGCCATGATGGCAGCAGCTCTTCCCACTGAGCAGCCCTTCCTGGCCCTGAGTGCTGTTGTGTTACTCAGTACCAACCCAACATCAATCTGCTGGCTGGGCTGAAACCAGAACATGGACATCGTGCAGTGCCAACTTAACCTGTGGCAAAATATTTCACGCATTTGGATATGCTGGCTAAACACAGTCCTGTGAACAGCAAAAGAGTCACATATCCCACTAGATTTTTTGGTTCTGTTGCTCTTCTTTTTGTTTTAGTAAAAAACAAAAACAAACAATCAAAAACCAATCAAATAACCCTTAAAAATTAAGTTTTGTCATCTACACAAATTAACTATATTATATCATTTATGAGGGCTGCTCTGAAAATAATGCTTCCTATTTTATGACATAGGCCCATGATGTCAGATGCGAGATGTTGATGGTATGACTGCAGGGGCTGGACCATAGCACCGTCATTCCATGACATGTTGTTGCTGTGTGACTGATGGCAGCGGAGGGGCAGTCTGACAAAATGGTGTCTGACATGGAAATGCTTATGAAGCATAGGTGTGTCACTGAGCTCTTCCATGTGGAAATAATGGCATCCATAGACATTCATTGAGGTGTGCTGAACATTTATGAAGACCAAAGAGTTGATGTGAGCACAGTGAGGCAGTGCGTTGTATGCTTCTGCAGTGGCAACAGCAACAGTGGGTCATCTCCACTGGTGCAGATTGTTATGAGTGTGGCATGTAGGCTCTTGGGTTATTGGGCCTCTTGCCCTCAGTTCCAGAGAACAGTCACTGATCTGTTTATTTTCCAACCTGGACACATCTTCTGTGACCATAACTACAGAAAATAGGGCTATAGGAATGGGAGTCACTGAGTATCTTCTGGTGCTGCACTGTTACGCTTTTGAAGAATAAGATGAGCAGCTCTGACACAAGACAAGATTGTATTTCAGTGCTGGAAAAGCAGGATGCTGTGCTACAAGACCAAAGATGAGCACAGCTCCACTGAGAAGGGTGCTTATATCATGTTCTAGGGAACCCAAGGAGAGTTAATAAGGTACATAGTGGTGACATCTCTCATGCCCCTCCATCATATGCCTTGGTGGACATGGTTTCCATATTCAGGACTTTACCAAAAAAAAGGACTCAGAGTGCTGGTGTTGGATGCCTGGGATACGTGGACTGGGAGGAATGTGGACTGTCTGGCTGTGGGCAGCAATGAGGGTAAAAGCAGGGCCAGTGAGGGGTCAGCCAGGCTCAGCCAGGCTACTACAGCTCAGGACCACACAAACCTCAGCAGTGGTGCTACTGAGGTGTTTGCTGGGACACTGTGCAACCATTTGCAGTCATCTTTTCAACAGATACTTTTGCCACTCTGAGCCAGTGTGACTGTAACCTGGTTGGAACTTTGTCAGCTATTTTGTGAGGCCAAAAGTGTGTGCGTACATAGTGTCAGCCTTTCTGGATGAAAAAATGAAGTCAATAAATAAAAACAGTGATCTTGGGTTTTACTTGATTAGTTGTGTTCTTCTTTTCTCCTTTTTTTTTTTAAAGCTTTGGGCTATATTTTAAACATTTCTCCATGAGAACTGTGAAATTCTTCCTAGCAAAAAATGAAAGCCCCAATTCTGGTAGGTTCACAGATCTGCAAGTGAATGTGCTTTAAGGGGAAAAATAATAGAATAAGATTCAGAATTACATTACAAGCAGTAAAAGCATTGGGATTGACATCTTCCATGTGCTCAGTAAGAAACCTTTGCTTGTCCAAAAGGTATCAGCAAATGGGAGTGATGCATGCTACAGCCCTCTCCTGTGACTCAAAGCATCTATCTGCTAGGCACTTCTCGGAAATGGTTACTATGTACACTCTTTCCAAGGAAGCTGTTAGCACTGAGTCCAGCATACCTTCTAGTACACAATAGTGAGCTTTTCTTTAACAGAACTTTATTGTATGCCTCTTTGCTTGCACAGCTTTTCTGGTTATGCACATTTGTCTTAACAGCAAGCTGCAGACCCAGCAGGTGAGAGCAGCCAGAAATTACAATGCAAATACATTGCTTTTCTTTTTTTCAGCACTAACCTGAATGAAGCTTAATATCCTTAATAAATAAATCATGCATTGCAAGACACGTGGGGAGCACACATAGAGGGAGAAGAAGCCCTGACTGAATTTTCCTGGCAAACTTCACAGAATAATGGGCTGGTGCCTTTCATCTCTGAAATATCGTGCAGCACATTCTCAGCTATTCATGCACGTGCAGTCTTGTATTTGTGGTTGGAAGGAAAATAATGTTTTGCTTTTCTCTCTGTAAATGAAAATGTAGTTGCTGAAGCTGCATGTGAAGGAGTTGTTATTTTCTACCAGATTCTCTTGGACTTAAAGGGGAAAAAAATAAGTCACGGCACAAAATTTGTAAATATTTATGTCCCTTGATTTGCATGCATAAAACACATTTTAGTTACAGCCTCGGGAACTATAAAAGACAGTTTGAAATACTCTCAAGGCTTCCTTTCTTTTGCAAGAAGTAGTGTTTCGGAACAAAACCAAACTACATATATTCACTTGTGTTTCAGTTTATATTTTCTAGAGAAAGGAGAAAGGTAGCATAAGGAATGCCGGAGCTCAAGCTGTATTTGGACATCAAACTGAGACATAGGCTTTGGATTTGGGGTGGTGCTGTGTGGAGCCAGGAGCTGGGCTCCGTGATCCTTGTGGATCTCTTCCGGCTCAGGATATTCTGTGATTCTGTGAAGTTAAAAATGCTGCACTGTAAGAAACAGGAAAAAAGATTGCAGTCTATATCCATTGCATTACATTTCTTTACTTTTTCCTGTCCTTAAACAATTACTTGAGTCCTTATGGAACTGTCCAAGACAACTGTTAAAAGAATCTGTAGGAACCATCAGAAGTGACTCTATGTTAATAGGTAGTACAGAGTGAGATTCATTTAATATCTTGTAAATCATGTTGTCTTCTATTCTGTTATAGAAAGGCACATCTGCACCAAGCATCTAACCTCCACTGAAGCTCACAGAGATTTCTGAGGTCCAGTGGTAGGTCAGTGATTGATGCTCAGGAGTCTCTTCACCTGTACTTCCAGAGCTCTTTTCTTGAGGATTTTACCAATTCCTCATTGCCAGGCTTAAATTGAACTCAAGTGGACTATGGACAGATGTGTAACACTGAAGACAGACTGTTTAGCAGTGTCTGTTGTGACAGGACAAGGGGGAAGTGGTTTCAAACTAAAACGGGAAATTTAGATTGGATGTAAAAGAAAAGATTTTACAGTAAGGATAATGAAGCCCTGCAACAGGTTTCCCAGAGAAGCAATGGATGCTGCCCTGCCCCATCCATGGAGCAGAAGGATGAAATTCTCATTTTTGTCTTCTGGTGATCAGTGTAAAAACCACAGTGTACTTCAGCAGGAACAGCAAAGCATGCCTATGTTTCTTCCACAGAGAAAACAGTAACATTTAACAATTTGCACTGCAGCAGCAAAGTCCCCCACCCTCTGTGCACTGGTGGTGATCTGAAGATAGGTCAGGTACAGGTCACAGATTTCTCTTTTAAACAAATCCACAAGCCCCTGTACCCTGCAAAATGGTGGTGAAAAGCATTCTAAGTATCACAGCTGTCATTCCAGATCACAGGTTCCAGCAGGTATGGACACGTATTATCTTGCTTCCCAATCAGCTCTGCCCTCTGTTCACCCCATAGCCCGATTCTGTAGATTCAGGAAACTTCCTACATTCGAGCTGCAGTCCAAACTCAGCAGTTTCAGCAGGATGTCAGGATTGAATTCATGTTTGAAATAGTGAGCTTTCTATCACGCCTTGCTTTTGGCTCTCCCCCTCTCTTCTTTTTAAAACACTGGAAATCAATAACAAAAGCAAGGTTAAAAAAAGATTAAAATCTAACTTTCATGCTGGATTTGCAAGGCTTCTGAGAAGCTCAGGGCATTTCTGCTACATTTCCACTGCATAATAACACATCTCATAGCTGCATAAGCAATAAGGACTCGTTCTATCTGACTGTGGAACCATATAATGGACTCCAGCTTCTCAAGCTTAACACATTTATTCATAGGAGTAGATAAAATGTGTGCAGAATTGCCCCTTTCTGTAATAAAACTCCATGGAAAGTAGATTATGCATTTTTCTAAAGCATTCTTTTAGAATGATGCTTCCTATTCTTTTTTTTTTTTTTACTATTGAGCAAGGTAAATTTCACAAGTTTGGTTTCTGACGATAAATTGGATGTAGCAGGTCTCTACATCTTTAAAAGCGACAGCTTTCCCGTTAGCCTAGCTGTATTTTCTTCTGATTGAGCCCTTTTTCATGTAATTCAGTCACAGAGCTTTTTTAAACTTCACAGCCTGATGTGCCCTTTCTGTGTCTTGAATCCTATGGGATAAGGTGTGCTGCCTCAATGTTCTTGTGCTTTTTAGAGTCATCTTTCAATGCCATGTAGAGGTTGAAGCTATAATTTTCTATCTTCAGATTTGTAATGTGCACCTTACATTATAAAAATATGAAATTGTTTGAGGAATTATCCCCATTTCTCTCTTTAATAAACAAGCAGAAAAAAAAATGAGTTTGCGTTTGAACAAAATCCTCTAAGACATGCAAAACAGTGACCTTTAACTTAAAAGTTTATTCTCAAGCAGTTATTCAGTCCTGGTAATCTATACTGCTGTGACATAAAACCTTGAAGCCATCGACATGGTGACAAGGGCTATGCCTGTGCTGGCCACTATTGAGGAATAGTTCTGCAAGGATGCACAAGCACTTCTGTGACATTTTGGGCTCTCACTGTCAAGAGATGAAGTCTATTCACGAGCACAGAACCCAGTGCCTGGCTCTTTTAGCCCTGAAGCCAGCCATCACTGAGCAGGACTATCTGATGTTCAGAGTGGTAGATCTCCTGAGACTCAAAAACCATGTGGATGTGGCACTGACGGACATGGTTAGTTGGCATGGTGGGAATGGGCCAATGGTTGAACTAGATGATCCTAGTGGTCTTTTCCAACCGTAATGATTCTATAATTCAACCAAGTCAATAAACAGTGCCTGATAACTTTGTGTCTAATGATGACTAAACATTTCTAACTGCAAGTCCTACATGTCTCTGGTTACAGAAAAAGCAGCAGGGAAGAACATAGCTTGTTTTTCACACTTTAGTGATTAGCACAAAAATAAGAAATTTAAGAACTGCTAAAGCCAATGTGCAGGTGTCTGGTATGCTCTTCTTTTCACTGACAGTCTACACGAAGGGACATTCCAGGCCCTAAACTATCTTTGGGCCCAATTAGGCAGTGGTAATTTACTTGCTGTCACTGCTGTCACTTTCATTTTGATGCTCTTGTAAATAAAAACCTTTAAAAAAGAGCAGTAATTATTTATCCAAGCCTGAAATTTGCAATGCTCTTACTTTATGGAAAAATAATCTGATCATTCTCTGATCTAACTTGGCACTGCATATCCTTGCACACTAAAATACCCCACCACACATGTAGTGTTAAAAATAATGATTAGTGTCCAGGAACTATGCTACACTGTGGCAGTGTCACCCCTGGAGCTGACACATAACCGTATCTGCTCAATGCTGCGAGAGGACGCTGGATAGAAGATGCAGTAAATACTGGTAGAGAAGGTCCTTGTCTCCCTAGCGTGTGCTAATCATGTTTGACATGGCTAGTCCCTGCAGGTACCGAAGGTGACAGCAGCTTGTGACTTTGGTATTTACTTTCCAGGTGGGGAATTTAAAATCAATCCCATTCCCCATACTTCACTGATGCCAGTTCTTAGGAGCGAGGGCCCTCACAAAATAGTCAGGGCAGTTCTGAAGACAGCCTGGGTCAGCTATTTACTTCCTTGAGTTACTTCCATTTACTGATGCATCTCTGCTGCTGGGGGCCTGAGCACTTCATAGTTGTCCCTATTCATCCTGAGAGCATCCAGAGAAATGAAATCCAAGGGGGACTGGGACATGGTTCTGGACAAACAGCTGTTGACAACAATGCATCTGGTACGCTCCTGCTGTGTTCATGCACCTTCATGGCCTCTGCTGTTCTGAGGAACCTGTGGCTGAAGCAGAAGCCTCGTACACTGATGTCCCAGCAAGATGCTCAGCCACAGCGTTGTCCTCCCAATCGTAAGTGCTGCCTTCCAATGCTGACTTCGTCTGACACTTGGGTCCCTGAATCCTATGTACGAAACAACGTACTGTCTGTGCACTGCCAACAGAAAGTGATTAATGAGGGGATGAACTCCACTCGCTGTAACACATCATATACAAAGGGCAAGAAGGGAAACCTGTCAGACATCAAAGAAAATGCTTCCCAAGTGTGTTGTTTTGTTTGTTTGGTTGGTAGGTTGGTTGGTTTTTTTTTTGTTTGTTCTTTTAAATGGAAGTGCCACAAAGCTTTTAAAAAAGAGAGCTCACCCTGCTCCCCTTGCAGCAGCCCTCCATGCTGGCTGACATTGTCCTGGAGACATCCTTTAGGTGTCTAGTCATGCCGTAGAGACACCGGAATTAGGTTATTCAGGATGTTCCCAATTACCACCATTAATCTTTTTTTTGCTTCCATTAGGGCAGCTCTGGGACCTCTAACAAAAGCAGAACGAGAAAAAAAAAAAAAAATTGAAAGCAAATGAACCACAGAAGATGTCCTTCAAGATGACCAATTTGAGGTTTCTGTTTTATTTTCTTTGTTGCAATTTGGGCTACTCTGCATATCTGCCCCATTTATCTTGTCCAGCTATCTAAATAAAAGATGCAGACACAGTGGAGAAAGACCTTTTCCTTTGAGGCACACAATGACATCAAGACTAATTTGGATACTTTCTCATTAGATGCACATATGATGTTATTGGAGATGACCTTCCACTCCCTGTGTCACAGGGGGCTTAAAGTTTGGACCTGAATATGAAGTCCCTCCCTACTATGAAAGCTCCTGGTTATGCCACTACGTAAGTTCAGCAGTTTGCAAGTTTTTGGAAGGTTTGTCTTTGCCTTTCTGGGATTGAGTAGTGTGTATGGTTTATGTCAGCATTTGTAAGGTTATCACAAAGGTTATCTTGGCTAAATTATAGCCCTTTGTTTTTCCACGTGGTTCACTACAGTGCAAACAGCTGCACTGTCCGGAAAATCTTTCTGCTGCCCTCAGCCCTGACCTGGAGGTACCAGACACTGTGAGGTTACATGGTTCCATATGAGGGAAGCTTTGAAGGGGCTGTGAATTAAAGCTGACACTTCACCTGAAATACCTGCCCCTAAATTAGCTGTGAAAAATCAGGTAACTGGTATGTCATTGTCTGGCAGCTCACTGTGGTCAGTGAAGCTTCCCCTTGCCCAAGAAGCTCATGTGTAGCTTGTCCCAAAGATGAGAGGATTTGCAGCTGAAATGGGATGGCTGAAAACATGCCAGGAGAGCTGGGGAAAAGCCGTTCTGCAGTGTGCAGACGTGTCCTTGTCCTCCGACAGCAAGGGGATGTGTGGAAGCTATGTTGCATGTGGCCACATGTATGAATGCCCAAGCACATGCACGTATGTGTGTAATCTACCTGAAAAGGGGTTCTAATTAGAGATAACCAAATACTGGGAACAACTTTTCTTTAAATAAATTATTCAATGCATTTTGTCTTTGCCGATCTCATAAATTATTCAAATAATAATACATGAATGGTGCTAGGGCTGGTAGGCTACTGCAGAGTCAATTAATCAGAGAGAATATTCTGTAAAGAAGATCAACATATGCTAAATAATGTATTTGCAAATAATGTTTGTCCAGCCCTAGCTCTAAGTGGTCCAAGGAGAAACTGCAGACAGCACATGGCACTTGTGGACAGTTTGGTGCACGCAGAGGGAGCCAATGCCTCCTCCTCTTCTTCCTTCCCCAGAGCAAATACACATACAGCTTCCTGCTGAGAGGCTGTGCATGATCAGACCTTGTGTGCTGGGGTGGGATGCAGGCAGGTAAGCACCTGTCCTGCTTCATTCTCACACTATGTGGGGTAATGGGACCTTTGTCTGGAAATAGCACAAAAAGAAGAAAAAAGAAAAAAGAAATCAATATTGTTAGACTGGAAAATTTGCAGGCATAAAATAATTAAATATCTTATTGGAAAATGAAGATAATCTGATTTGCTGAAGGAGCTGACTTAAGGGTCATGAATTAATACTTCTTATATGGTAATTTCATGCTAGACATTATGGAGACATGCTACGTCTTTGTTAAATTTTAAGTTGTTTAGTTGCGTTTTTTTTCTTTCACCATCTTCTTTTCTTCCTTTTTATGAAGAAGAAAGAAAACCTAACAACCTAACAAATCCAAGCTCCTCCTTTCCGCATGACATTTCTTTCCAGGTAGTCTTTCATCAAAAAAGAACTGCTCTTGGAAATGTCTAGCTAAGCCTTTAAACAAATGAGATGTCATTAGCTGTGTGAAATGTCTTCTTTCTTTTTCAAAGCCAAAGCTCAAGAATATCTTGTTTAGAAACTTCACATCTGCTCTACTTAAAAATATCCAGGGCCATATAATTCAAATTAGATTCTTAATGTATTCTGATGGTACGATTATTAAAAATGTCACTTGGAAGATCAACTCTGAGTGCCAGACACTTCTCATAGTAGCTTATTTCTGAAATAAGTTGATAGGCTGGGAACCTCTGTAGGCATAAGTAGTCCACATCAAATATCAAGGTCCATCCCATTCTTTCTAACCATTCCAGATCTGTCTACATGCATTTTGTATACGCCTTATACGGGTGGCAACTCAGCAGTCCACCGATGTCCAGAATTCTTTTGGCTTCACTATTATTTATAAGGAAAATTGAGAGTAGGAATTTCCACAGCTAGGACCTTCATGCCTCCTTTTTTTTTGGAAAAAGGAACACAAGCAGTGGCCACTCAATTAGGCCAAAAATTGGCTAAATAAATGCTACTCAGTCAGAGGAGAGAATTTGGGGATATGAAAAAAGTTTATTTTACAATAAAGCACTGGTTGCCCAGAGATACTGTGAATGCCCCATCCTTGGACACCTTCAAGGTCAGGCTGGACAAGGCTCTCAGCAACTTGATCAAACTGTGGGTGTCCATGTTCATGACAGGGGATTTGGAATAGATGACCTTTTAGGGTCTCTTCCAACTCAAACTATTCTATGATTCTATGATTTGCAGGCATCTTCTATTTCCAGCTGCAGGCCTGGAACTGTCCCAGTATAGCAGCAGAAGTGGAAATGACCCCACTGTGATTTGCTCCATTGTTCCTTTAGTCTCACCTCTGAATTTAGTCCTACAAACACAGCTTTTGGCCTTACATATAGTCCTTTCTAAATGAGGGGATTGCAGCCCATCACTATGGTCAGGGTGCTCCTGGCCATCAGTTTATAAGTCACTACTACTCAACTTCAGGATTAGGCTTAGCTGATTTTCCTCTGAAGTTGCTGCAGTTCCTCATGGTGAAAACAAACAGCAACACGGTTTTGCAGCTAAAATTAGGTTGTAATCAATTTTATGCAGCATTAATTACTCTTGTAAATAAATCCCTCCAGCCACACATAAATCAAGCTGTAAGACCTGAACCAGCAGAACAAAAGACTCCATAAAATCAGTCCAAGTTATCCTTCCAACCCCCATAGTGACTAATTATGTTAATTAATTCAAATCCTGATTAAACAAAATCAAGCTGCAGCAGAATCATCCCTGTGAGTCTTCAGAAATGCTGCTTTTATAAATAATGAATTAAGCTTTTACTGCCTTGGAAATTTGGGTTTTATATATGTTGTTTTTTATTATTATTATTATTTAATCTAAGATTTGACTAATTCAGTTCTGATTTTCTAACAATGCCCTTGGCTAAGGGTTTGTCCATTGCATGTTATGATAATTTGCTTATTACTGAGATAACACAGAATAGACAGAAATCTTTTAAAACTACAGACATCAGAAATGATTCTAAACAAAATCCTTAGGCCTGCAATTCCCTGAGGTTTTTCAAAACTTAGTTAAGTTAACACTCATCTATGGGAGACCTATTAAATCATTTTATCTAGCTGAAATGGAAATTAGATTTTTTAATTTAATTTTATTTCTTTTCAGAGGCATGTACAGGGCACTCCATGCCCAGCTTTATTTAGCTTCTTTTATAAGTTTTAAATTGCTTGCCATCGGGCAACCAGCACCACCGTTGGCTGGGGATGGTTTCCACAGTGGAGGAATGAAGCAACAAGATTCACAGCATCACAGAGTTGTATGGGTTGGAAGGGACCTCTAGGGATCATCAAGTCCAACTCCCTGCTAAAGCAGATACCCTACAATAGGCTGTACAGGTATGCATCCAGACAGGTCTTGAATACCTCCAGAGAAGCAGAATCTTCTCTGGACAACCTGTTCCAGTTCTGTCTACTCACAGTAAATAAGTCCTTCATTGTGTTTGCATGGAATGCTGCCCTCAGGCCAGGTGCTGATGATGGCTACCTTGGAGAGCCTCAGAAAACCTCATAGAGACTCTCTGGGGAATCCTGCCAATGTGAGAGGGAAAATATCCCATGTCACACAGGTGTACCATTAACTGACTTATTTTGGTAAGCAAGCGGATTTTCTTCCCTTTGTCAGGGATGGAAAGCTTGTTCCTGCCCTTGGGTAATGGAGAACTAGCAGGGAGTGTGACCAGAACTTAAGGATCTGCCCTTTGAGTCAGGCTCAGCTTTTTTGGAAAGCTGAAGTTCTGCTGAGAAAAAATGAAAATGCAGAGTTGCAGTGTAAAATTTTTCAGTGTTATATATTACAAAATAGTTCACAATATTGTAACTAGATAGCAAACATAATTGAATATGGTCACTGGAGTGGTTTACAGTTCTCTAAGCAGAATAGGTATGGTTTTCAGTCTAGACCTTCTGGATCTGATTATGCTCACATTTTGAAATTCAGAAAATGTTAATGACCTCAAATGCTGGATCAGAGGCATGCTGAAAGCAGTATGGAAAATTATTCTCTTCTTTCTGGTGTGGAACAAATGGAAAAAAAAAAAGGGAGAAAGACTACAAGAAATAGTAACCAAGAGGCATGAAATTCAGGCAAGTGCCAAGGAAAGCTAAAGATATCGGAAAAAAAGCAAATTCAGAACAAAAATGTTTGCTTTTAAAGAAAGAAAAGAACTTCTGGTGATGTGAAGTGTGATTACAGGGTGGTGATAAAATTGTCAGTGATGGAGAAAGGTGGATGTATTGGGTAAATATTTCTGCTTTGCAACTGGAAGCAAATAATTTACATCCTTATTTTCAGTGAGGACAGTGCGTGCTTTCCATTAGTAAGCAGAGTGACTGTTGAATAACTTCTGAGAAACAGAAAAATATTTATAACCAAGTGCCCAGAGATTGGAGGGGTCAGGGCTCTGCAAGATCTGGCTGCAGTGACCATTAGCTCATCTGCAAGAGAGTGGAGTGGTTCTCAGCCACTGGGAGTCCTCCAGGAGCAAAGGCTGATTTTCTGCCAGTATTCCAAACAGGAAAGCAGATGACTTGGGTTTCCCCATGTCAGCAAGCCTGACATCAGTCTTGATGATACTGGAAACTCTGCCACACGATTCAGTTGATGGGAACAGAGGAAGGACAGGAGCGCAATTCACACCACTCAAAATATGGGAAACCCAGACTGGAAAAGCATATTGTTCTAGTGTCCGTGCTTTAAAATTCATGTAGAAAAATAAGAGCATGCAGAAAGCAGTCCCAACATGTTTAATGGGCCAAAGGCAATACCTTCCAGGTATTGAGAAGTTAGCTTAGCAGGAGGGAGTTGGAATGGGGCTTGAATTAAAATGGTTATGCAACTTCACAGGGATTAAATGGACCCCAAATGGCTACTTAACCTGGCATCCAAATGAGAAACAATGAAGGCAAATCAAAGCCAAATCAATTCATGTGATGGAAATCTCACATTTTTAACAGAGGTGACTAATTGATGTGATGGGCTCTCCATATTTTGAGGGCTCCAAATCAAGACAAGCCTTTCAAATGCACAAGCTCTTGGGTTTACTGTAGGGAAAAGCAGTTAAAATGAAATCATCTGCTACTTACATGCAAGATGGCAGACTGAAGGGTGCTGGATGGTCCCTTCTGGCCTGAAATTGTGGGGACTACAAAACTGGAGGATGGATCTGGTCCTATATTTGTTTTATAGATAAGTACTTTGATTCTTTCTTTCTTCTTCTTCTTTTATTGTTATTATTATTTGGTTTCCCTTAAAAAAAAAAAAGACTGCAGGTGTGCCTGGTGTCCCAGCTAGGTGGGCCCTGTGGCAGGGGCAGTAAGGTATGTGCTGTGGCACCTCCCTTGCAAAATGACCCAACACCTACAGTAGAGTCCATCCCTACAGGCAACATGGGACCAATGCTACAAATTTTGCAGTGTTTCTGCACACAGAGAAACCCATTCCCTAAGCTGCCTCCAGGGAGCAATTCATTGACAAAATCCCAAATCCACACCACGATCCCTGTGGATCTACAGGGGAAGCAGGGCAGCTGTGGACAAATTCCTCCGTGATTAAACTGTCAGAGTAGGCCCCTCAGACCCCAGGTAAATCCTTATTCATTATTTTGTCTAGATCAGAAATGTTTTAAAGGCAACCTAGGTATTGCATGGCAGTGTAGGAATCTTCCCTGTATCCAGCTCAAACCATATCAGAGACCTTGAAGCCCTGGAGATCCAGGAAAGACAGTGTGCAATTATTTGAATAGAAGTGAGTAATCGTTTTAACTGACAGTTGATAGGGGAGGTTAAATGCAAACTGTTTTGATGAATGTAAAACAAAGTTCTCTGTACTTTGCAGCTTGCTATTGCTACTGCAGCTAAGGCACAGCTTTTTTTTTTCCATTTGGATATTGTGCTCTGCACTTTGCTCACGTGTAAGATTTTTTCCCCAGCCTGAGTTCTCCACCTTTGTGGAAAATGACTTCACAAATCAAGTTCATGGTTTCTTTTGGGTATAATGTAATAAATATTATGTATTGCTATTCTACTGAGCTAAGTGCTATACAAACACTTGTTATTGAACCAGTAGGAATACCCTTCTGACATGTTTGCAGTCAGTTATGCTAGAGGCAAGAAGCAGATTTTGTGAGGAGAAACAACCTTCTCACAGCCTGTTTTTCTCATCCTTCATCTCAGCCCCACTCTGTTTCACACCTCTTACAGCCATCTACACCCAGCTGAGGAGAAATGAAGCAAGTATAAAATACCACCCACTCTGCAGAGATGTAAAAGACATCAAGGAAGGGACTGTAGGGCTCAGGTTGTGCTCATAGCATTATGGCTCTCCCTGTCTCTTTTCTGTATCTAAAGAGGGGCTATAAGAAAGAAGGAGAGAGACTCTTTAGTACGGCCCGCTGTGATAGGACAAGGGCAAATGGCTCCAAATTAAAAAAGGGCAACTTAGAGTGGGTATAAGGAAGATGTTTTTTACAGTGAGGGTGGTGAAGCACTGGGACAGGTTGGCTAGAGAGGTGGTGGATGTCCTGTCGCTGGAGACATTCAAGGTCAGGCTGGACAGGGCTCTGAGCAACCAGACCTAGCTGTAGGTGTTTCTGTTCATTACAGAGGATTTGGACTAGCTGACCTTTAAAGGTCCCTTCCAAGTCAAACGATTCTATGATTTCACCTCTATGCTACCTTCTATTAGTAAGTTTCATCAATTCTCAACCTGGAAAGAACTGTTGTGATTTTATTCTAGTTAGTTGTGATATCATTTTTTCCCAGCAATTTTGATTTTGAATATGGAAATGAATACCTCATGTTTGAGGTACACTTCAGTGTTCTGTCTTGAAAAGTTTCCAAAGACATGAAGTGACCCATGGTGCTTGCTGGTGAGACACTCTGTGATTGCATGGCTATATTCTTCAGTGCAAAATCTCCTTTTAGTTTACACTGTGTGTTTCCCAGCTTCCAGCAGTCAAATTTTGTTACCTTTTTTCTGACTCTACTTAGTCATCCCTACTGCACTCAATAGTGTCACCACAGCCTAAAACTAGCGTAATTTGGCAGTAAGTCATCCTGGTGGAAAGACAGTGTCTAATGCACCAATATTGTTTTTCTCTGTTATTCATATGATTAACTTTAAAGTTCTTTTCACATATTGTTTAGACTTAGCTATGTATTTAAAACATCATACCATAACTGCTACAGGGAAGCGCAAGACAGCACTTCACTTGTTTAATTCCTCATTGAAGAGCTTGACGTAATAGGGAATGACTGCAGATCTGTTGTTATAATTAGAATTTGGTCTTTAGCCCCAGGCTTTTCATCTTCAGGGGGGCTGACTGGAGGCCTGAAAGGCCTCGAATCTCAGCATGCTGCTTCCTGAATCTTCTTTCATCCCTGCAGCTTGGTGTGTGCTGAGTGCCTGGCAGGGGATGAGAGATGTTCAGCAGAGGCAGAGAAGACTGAAGGGCCAGAACAAGGGCACAGTGCAGAGAGACTAAGGGCCTGTCTTTTCAGAGAGTGGCATTTATAAGGTGCATTCTCAGGTGCTGCACATCAGCATCGCTGCATGGCCCTCCATGATAGCAGCTGGGGCTGGGCCCACATCCAGATTTATCTACAGAGATGGGCATCATCTCTGCTGGCAGTCGTGCTGCTGGGATGGGCCACTGCTAGGCCCTTCTCTCTCCTCTCCCTCTTGCACTGGCATGTGCTTAACTTTTGGGCAACTTTGCAATAAAAACTCCACTCGCCCCTCCCAACTCAGCAAAGCTGGAAGGTGCTATATGGATCAGTCAGGCCATCATATCTGGCCATCAGATTCATGCATACTCAACTGAGATTAGCCAAATTGCTCTGCAATGGGCAATTTCACAGATCCATCTATCCAAAGATAACAGGAAAATTTCAGAAAACAAAGCTGTGATAACTAATCTGTGTGGGTCTGTAAAGCTTCCAAAGCAAGCTGTGAAGGAAGGCAATGGGAGAGGGGCAGGGGCAAGCCAGGCCTATCAGGACAGACTCCTTACACTTATCCTGCTGTCTGTGTGTCACTCACAGCAATAATGTGATATTATTTGTTTGACCTTTGTCCTTTGGCCAAAGGCAGGCTAAGGGGGGCAGGAAGATCCCATCCTGCTGTGTGAATTGCTGGGCAAAGGTGCGTGAGGGGCTAAGCAAAGGCACTTCCTGCGCGAAGCCCCAAGGCTGGATTTTGAGGAATGACTGACACTTCCAGCAGCCCTCTGGGGATCCTGGAAGCAAGTGTGTGGAGCCTTGTGTTCTGCCAGGAAACAGACCATATCATATATATGTTAAAGGGGAAGCATTGTTCATTGTTGTGACCTGCACCCAGCCACACATTGGGAACCATCAGGCCCAAGCACTGCTGGGGAAACAGTTGCCTCCCTCATTAAATCTGAGTTCATGGCCCCTCTGGGAGATTCATACAGGAATCTCTGAACAACACATGCTTCCAGAGTCAGCCTTGGACAAGGAGAGAGCTCTGAGCAGGATCTCCTGAAGGTGGCAAAGAGCAGCATCATGCTGTGAGCTCCACCAGGTCAGGAGGAGCATGGGGCCGCATGTGGAATCAGCACAAAGGTGTGACCACAGATCACATGGAGGATACCCATGGATTACCCACTAATCCCTGCAATATAGACTTCAGTGATACCAAGGAGTTCCTGCACGGGTTGAGCAACTGACTTGGAGAGCATGCTGCTGGGGATGGGAATGCCTGAGCCACCTCATTTTAGTCCAGCTGGGAATGTGTGTATGAAATACAGTGATGCTTTTGGGCTGTGGTGCAAGCATGCCTTGCTGCATGCCTGGATGCTGCAGTGCTTGTGCTGCTAATTTCTCCTCTGGGTTCAAGCAGCCTCACTCCTCTGGGTAGCAGGCAGCCTCACTTATGACACAGCCTCATAGATTCCAAGAATTTGCCAAGCCTAGGCTGAGGGCAGGGTCACATAGCTCTATGGCCCCTTTTATCTCTAGGGAATCCTGTTTGCCTCTGCCTGTCATTGCCTCTGGAGAACGGCCAAAACATATTTCTTGGCAAGGCTTGGATCTTCCCACCAAAGTTCGTTATCTTTTCATAAGAATAAAGGGATGTGCAAAGCCCCCAGTTCCTTGGCAAACAAACAGACCTCCCTCAGAGACTTATTCATTCAAAGGGCAGAATAGAAGTCAAAGAAAAAAACAGGAAATACTTTTTTTCTGCCAACTGTAGCACTGTTTGGCTTCCTAGTTTCTTCTCCCCATTAACAGAAGGTTAAGAAGAAGAAGCCGCAGAAGTGGCTGAAGTTAGGGAGAAGAGGCAGGACAGCCTCTGCCTTGTCCTGTTCTGTTTATCTTGTTCATGCTCCTGGGGTCATGAAGGCCTTTGCAATTGCCCCTTTAATGTCAAATGGGGAGGTACCTTGATGCTGATTCCCTTTGTAATGCAAGACCTGGACAATTTCCAAAGATCATTTGGGAGTTTTACAGCAGGGACTGAGGACTCTGGGGATGCCTGTGATTGCTACTCTTCTCCTGTACCACACAAAACTGTGGGTTTTGTTCTTTCTTGTTGGTCTCAAGCTTGTTACCAAGCCCTGGGGAGAATTCTGTGGACAGGGGTGGGACACTTTGGAGACCTATATGAGCTGCTGCCTTCAGTTGTGGTGGAATGAGCCTGGCCCAGGCTCCTTCTAAATCAGCTCCAGCTTCTGATGTAATGCAAAACCAGTAATTCTCAGCAGAGGGAACTACTTTTTGCTTTAGCAGTGATCATTCAGAAACCCAGTATAAGTGCTGCAAGTGCATGCTTCCTTGCCCTGCATATTTTTCTCCTTCCCTTAATCATTAAGAAGCTAAGAAGCACAGGGTGATGGAGATTTGCTTCCCTCCATCTGTCCAAAGGATGGACCAAGTAACCGCAGCCCTCCTGGATAAGGGAAGCAGCCTGGGCTACCCTCAGTGTGGCATTGGGGATCCTGGGCAGGTTATTTGCTCCATGACTGCATGCATGTCTTTTGGTAATTCAGCAGGTCAGATTCTGCCCCGATCCTGCTAGGAGTTCTGCATAGCCACTGATTTCTGCATGTGACTCAGGAGCTGGAGGTAGGTGGTGTGAATTCTGCTCCCACCAGTTAAGCCGTGCTTCCTCCAGCCCCCTCATTTCCACCCTTCTCCAGGAATTGAGAGCTTAGGAGCAGGGGTAGGTTAATCCCTACCATGTAGAGATTCAGTCAGTGCTATTTGATGCCTTGCTATTCCTTCATAGCCTTCCTTCCCTCTTTTGCCCTTCGGTTCCTGCTGCTTTAGAGGCAGAGGATGTGCAGGCTGCCCATCCCATGCAGCTCCATTCATCCCTCTCATCTTTGCTGCCAGTATCTGTCATCCATACCTCCACAGCAACAGAAGGGCAGTGGAGCAGCGTACAGCAGGAACTGGAAATGACAAAACCCATGCGAATCCAGAGCTGTGGGACTACAGCTCTGATCTTAACTCTCCCTAGCAGGTGTTAGCTGGAACCCACTATTTTTAGATCTGCTTCCTCATTTCCTGTGTTGTTTGAGTTTCCGGCTAGCACTGTCACTGACAGGTAAGATTGTTGCTGAAAATTAGCCTTTGGGCATAACTTTCACTGGCGCCAGCCTTTGGAGATGAGAGCCTGTTCCCCTGACATACTCTTGTTTCTCTCATAGGGATGCAGATGCACTATGGTCCCTACAGAGGTGTAGGGTGACCTCCTGGGAGTGGAGGTACTCCTGTGTCAGCAGAAAGGGCAGTTCCCTCTGGTTCCACTTGGTCTTCACCTGTGTGGTTACTGCTGAGCAAGAAAACACACTGTTCATGCTCTCTGCAGGTACCTCCATTGCCTCATAGGACTATTGCTAGAGCAAAAGCCCTCCAGAAAACAGAACCATGTACCCTTGTTCTGCCAAGGTGCAAATGGCAGCCTTGGTGCCACACAGTACTTCTGCTGATTATCTTTCTGGAGTGGTTGTGGATGCTGGAAAACATCTGTGCTTGAGGAGCTTCCTACAGACAGTCCATAAAGAAACCAGTGGGAAGCAAAGTGAGAGGTGGGATGCTGTGTAATCAGCCCTCAATATCACCCATAGTGCACCTAGCCACAAGCAGTGGATGTGTCCTCAGGTTAGTTTAACAAAGCCCCATAGTGGGCTCACGTGAACCACATCAAACCCAGAACAGCTGGTGGGACACAGAGCTGGAATTAATAATTGTGAATCCCCCACTCTGAAAAGCTGTAAGATAGTGGTGGCTTGGGAAAATTGGCAGCACACAATCATGTAATGGCTGCCTTCTCGGTAAATGGATTATCTATAATTAAATGACACTAGCTTTATTAATCAAATAGTTCTGTTTGTGTGACCCTTTTACTGCTTTGGGGCAGGGTTTTCAGAAGTGCTCAGCCTTGCCTTAACTGTGCTCTCACAAACAGTAGTCAGAAGTCACACCAGCATCTCTGAGGGGAGCTTGGGGACAGGGTACAGTGAGGACACTCCAGCTTTCAGACATGCTGCATGGGAAGTGTGCCAGGGTGTGTATGGCATTAAAGATATTGCTACACTTACATCCTGCCCCTCTTCCAGCTTGCTTCATCCTGCCCTGCCTTTTCAAAACGTCATCTGCCATCTCAGTCCTTCCCCACTTCCTCTCCCAAACTGTTCCATAGCTGTCCCCCGCTAAAGTGATATTGCGGTTTGTCCCAGTGATGTGGGGAAACTTTCTTCTCTGTCATTTCTTCCATGAGCTAAGGTCAAAGCTATATGTGTTGGCGTAGAAGGGACAGCTGTGGGCCGTCACCCCTTTGGTGTGGGTTGTCTCACAGACCTGCCGTGGTCTCAGCTGCCCTGAACTGGGAACAGTCTTTCAAAATTACGGTGGAGTTGTTCTCTGCCTTGCCTGAATTCTCTTGTTTTCAGAGTCAGATCTGGCCTGACAGCCTTCCTGTGGAGCCTATGAAGAAAACAGATCTGCTGCTGTTTTTTCGGACTCCCTCACAATGCAGGATCTTGATGAAATTAACAGCTGGCAAATGCAAAATGTGGAAAAGGAAACAGTGCTTGGGGCGGTGCGCTGTCATTGTAACCCTTGGAATTCAGGGCTGTGGGAGGCTCTTGTGGATGGATGCTGTTTCAAGGACAGCGGCACAACAAATGGAGCACTTGGAAACAAAAGCTCAGAGAAGAAAGCAAAGGCTGGCAAGGGATGGGGAGGAATCCCCATCCCAGCATGGTACTGGGTGGCTGGCTGTGTGGTTTGGGAGGCTGCTTTTTGCTGAAGTATTTGGGAATCTTCTGGGAATGGGAAGCAATGTAAAACTCTAAATTTATAGCTTTGTGTTTACATATCCCAAACTTGGAGAGCTTGTCTCTCTGGAACCCAAAAGAGAACATGGGCCAATTTCAAATCGTTTTTATGTTCTGACAGAGATTTCTGTCATGCACAAAACCAATCGCATGAGGTCACACCCCCTGGTAATGTGTCCTCATGTTTCGGGCTTTATCAGCTAAATGTGCAGCTCTAATTTTTTTTTCCCCACTTCCCTAACAAAACACAGCTTTTATGATTGCATTTCTGTCAGTATGTTTATCTCTCAAGTTTACCCCCTTCCCACAATAAACTTTGAACATGTTAACTAATGTAGCCACAATTAGGCATAGGGGTAGAGATCATCAGGATGTTACATTCCTGCAAGTGGAAACTGACGGAATATGGCATGCTTACAATCAGCACCTCTGGTGGAGGCAAAGCTGTGTCATGATTTCAGCGTTATCTGTTCAGCTCTGTCTGCTGAGTGGTGCAGAGGTTACTGCAGGAACAGCATGGCCACAACGTCATGGGAGAATGACTTTTGTTGGGGCTGCTGCTTATGGAGTGGCTTGATTTGTTTTCTGGATAGACATGAAATGGACTCGATGATCCTTATAAGTCCCTTCTAACTTGGGATATTCTATGATTCTATGAAAATGTTCACTCCATAGACCAGTTAGTTTTCTCTCCAATGTACCCAGACGTTGACACCAAAGCAACTTTTGTATGAGTGCTATGATCTTTGTCCTTTGCTGAGCTGTATTTAATCACAAAGACCTGAAGCAAATGGCAAATGTGAGGAATGAATGGGACACCGCTGTGGCTCACCACTAGACTGAGTTGCTTATTTGTGTTCTGGTGAGTGCCCTTTCAATGTATATTTTAATTCTGATTTTAAATTTACTTTTTGTCTATGTCATGCTTTGATTCCAGTGAAATCATCTCCGTGTTACACTGCTGAGTTGAGCTCCACATTCAAACTTTCCACTTTAAACTCTTCTCAGTAGAAATCATGTGTAAATTCAACAAAGCCCAAGGGTTGTTGTCTTGGGCTAGTGGTTGCAGCCTAAACACAGGCAGGCAGCAAGCATTCCTTTTCAAGGAGGAAACATTTTGTGTTCACCATGGGCAGATGTAACTAATAAGTCATGACAGACTGAGATCAGAATTAGGTCTAATAAATATAATTACCATTTTATGGTAGGCATCATGCAGAGTTATACTAAAGCTAGAAATTTGTTAAGTCTCCAGCACCTAAGATCAGCTATTCATTGTAACTTAGTCTTCAGATTCAATCCTTGGCCTTGGGTAAAGGCTAGCTGGGCATTTTGAGTTCTTCAGGATGGATATCCTCATGGGCATATGTGCAAAACTGCATAAGGCACATGAATAAGTTGGAGGTCTTGAAAGGTAGGTGCTCCACAGGCATGTGGAAAACCACAGCTCACTTCTCTTGTGCAGCTTCTCAGAAACTGCAGAAGAGGTTGAACTTGCAGGCTTAAAGAAAAGATACTTCAACCGCGACAGGAGGCAGACAGCTCTCTCAGATCTCAGGCTGCCGCCAATAGCACTGCAGGTCTGAAAGACAACAAAAAAGTAATACATACAGCACTTTGCTGCACAAAGCATGGCCACTGTGCCATTGGGCACTGTGCAACCCATCAATGTCAGGATTGCCTGGCTGCTTGTAATTGTATAAAATTTAGGTTTTCATAGGAAACCAGATAGAAGTGGGTAATTGCTCACAGAAGAAGGTCGTAATTGCCTTTGCTAACAAGTAAGAGCACAAGCTCTTGCCTCTAGCCCAATTTTAAAAGGACAAAGCAAAGAGCAGTTGGCAGGAGGAAGAGGTGGAGCCTGCCAGAGGAATTTCCCACAAAGAAGAGGGTGTTTGGTATTTGACAGGGTAATTGAATGTTTAGAAGAACATGCTGACATGAAAATACGTCCTCTTTTGCGTGTCTCAGGAAGGCAGACCTTCGAAAACAGTAGAACAGGGACGTGCTGTAGGCAAAGATCATGTTCGGATTCTCAGGAGAGGTGGCTCCTGTCAGCCATCAGCCCCATGCTCCCCAGCTCCTTGATCACTGTGTTTCAAAGCAAGCCTGTTCTCATGGCAGGCTGGAGTGGGGAGGTGAGACTGAGGATGGGGCTGGTTTCAAGGTCTTATGTGAATGCATTTTGACATCGAGGTTCTCTTGCTCCAGTATAGACCCTATTTTAATAAACCACAAGCTTTTGGGAAGATCCTGACATCCTATCCAGGATGAGTTAGGCCTCTCTTATATCAGTTACAAGTTTTGCTGTCCTTTTAAAATTGGATATCTGCAAACACATGTTTCTGAGATGAACCCTTCTTACCTTCCTGAAGGGCTGTTGTCACCTCTGTATTAATAGCGGCATGCCCTATATGAGACTGAGCTTTTAACAAACTCTAAAACTTAAAATGTCAGAGGCAGAAACTGCAGTTTACCAATTAGAAAAGATGCAAGGGAGGCTGTTTCTCAGTGATCACCTTCTGCTTTCTGTTAACTCGAGGTGGTGTTCACAAGGCTGCTAGCTCTCTCAGAAATTCCTGGGTCACTCAGCATCTGCCCTCTTGAGTATAGAGCCAGTTTTAGCTTGGCGGATGCCACAAGATAAGCGTCAAAAATCTTTGGCTACATTTTATATACATCTTTGTCTTTTATTCTCTGGCTTTGGGGTACAGAACAGCTTCTGGGTCATTTTCTTCATATTTATGTTGCTGTTGTGTAATTTGGAGCAAAGATGTTCTAGGATTCAGCAAAGGAAAGGAAAAACTTGCATGTAGAGCTACCCACAATAGAATGGTTTCAAATTATGATCTTCCCCTACACCCTGCCACCTTCCTCTCGTGCATTATGGATTAAGGGATATTGCTAAGCCCTCCTCCTGGCATTTAGATAAAATACCCTAAATTCTTCTCTTTGTAGCAGGTCTTTCAAATTTTCCACTGCCTTGTGGCTCAGGCAATGGATGGTATTTACAAGAAAAGATCCACTAGACTTGGAGAAATGTTGTGTCTGCCAACCAGATTTTGTTTTGAATTTTACATGGAAAAGGACTGTATTGTCAACCCATTAATCATCACAAAGTTAATGGCTGTGGACCTAGAGGCCACCAGCTTAAATTTCTGGGAATGGGATTTATTGCAGACTATCACATGAGGATACTGTGACAATCTGGTTGAGGCATAAGAAGAGCAATCCTATTAGCTTGAGTTGTCAATAGGGATCAAAGCTCTCTTCTCTCTTACAGTAATGCCTTGGAAGCAAACTGATCACTGTCCAGGTCTATCAGACCATGAAACCAGATTAGCAAACTGGTGCCTCTGTGGCCAAATGATAGAGCAGCTGAGGGGCTGAAGTACATGCAGGAAGGGAGAGGGAAGAAGAGAAGCTATGGAAATTTGTTGCAAATAACTCACTATATGATTAGAGAAGACTGAAGGTGCAGCAGCACTGTCAGCTGAATGCAGATTCCATTGTATCAAAAACACATTCAATGGGTTGGCAAGGAGAACTACCTAATGGGTGAATAGCAGCTGAAAAATTCTTTTCGCAGTAACAGGCTTTCTTATGGTGCTGGAGCACTTTATTTTCCTGTACAATGTACAGGTGTGCTAAGAGCAGAAGGTGAACTTTTTCCTGCCCGGTATGTGCCATACACACTTTGAAACAGCTGGCTTTTTACTGGAGTTTTGGAGCTTTGCTGAAACTGAGCTGGGGAGAGGAGGAAGAAAGGCACTTGGTGGGTTGGTGCCAGTCATCACATTGCTAAGATGACTTTGTAGTGGTCTGATTTAATTTTGGAGTTATGGAAATAGGGTTTTTAGGTGCCAGGTGAGGTACACGCCAGAGAAACCATGATCTCTGTGCCAACTGATGCTACAGTTTAAACCTGCATACCCTGAAATATGATTCAAGCTGTTGGCTGTCGGGTGATCAGGGAGTCAGATACCTAGAAGTCAGCAATTCTGCCTCTGAATTAACAATGAATTATAGAAGAGTCTAAGATGAAAGTGTTTTGTGAGGAGTCAGTGTTTGTGGCTTCTCATATGAAAAGGCTGGGGCAAACTGTCCTGCTGGCTCCTCTCCTACTTGGACTGCACTTTGCTGAAGGTCATGCGCCTAGCAAAGAGGACAAGGACTGAACACTCAGCTGGCTCCACTTTGGTTGCTCTGTGGATAAGTTGATGAGACAATGTAGCCAAGTAATACAGCTGGCATTTTTTGCTAAGTTAACAGGTAGTATTGGAGTAGCTAGATACGATTTGCCAAGGAACATGAAATCAATTGGTTAATTTAATAAAATATTTAATAAAAAATAAATTGGGGTAGGTGTTCTAAAGTTGAAATCAAACCTTGTTTGGGTTATATTGATGTGTAAGATGCTTCTGCTTCATATGAGCAAATGATTTGCATGGTGTCTCTGCACAGAACAGTCACAAGAGCTCTGTACTCCTTCAAGGCATTATTTTGCCCTGTTTTCCTTATTATTTCTTCTTGCAAATTTACCATAGGCCACAGATTTTGCCACAAACTTCAGCTGAAAATAGCCTGGCCTCGCCACTCTGACCCCCACACTGTAGATATTTATAGATCTGGATCAGGTCCCCTCTCAGTCTTCTTTTCTCAAGGCTAAACAGACCCAGTTCACTTAGCCTTTCTTCACAGGGGAGATGCTCCAGGCCCTTCACCATCTTTGTGGAAAAAAAATCTTCAGCAGTTTTAGACTTTCAGATCAACTTAGCCTCATGACTGGCAGAACACAGGCATTTCTCCTTGCCAAGACAGTTTGCTTACTTGATAATTCAGTGGAGCTGGAATTTCCTTCCCTCCCATGTCTCAGCCACAGCCCAGCCTCACAGCCACAGCATGTGCCTCTAGCAAAGGGAACTTTGCTCCTTACTTTCTTCCATCTTTTGATGTTTCTGTTGTGAGTCAAGTATATGAACTCTTTGGTACACACAGAAATGAGGGAGGTACTCAAGGAAAACTCTACATCAAAGTTAGCAGACAAGAGAACCATGTGTAGAATTATTGACCTATAGTCTCTACAGAACAACTGCAAACAACACAGTATTGATTACTCCTTCTATGACAAGCGCCAAAGTTAGCTAAATCAGTAAGATTTTCCAGTGCAGTAGTTATTAGCTTCTCTTTCTTTTTCCTTCAATATTTTGATTTGTTTCAGGTCTAATCCTAACTTACAGTAAGCCTTACTCACAGCTCTGGCAGCAGTTGTTGCTCACAAAATATGGGGAATTCACACTGTAACCTTAATATGGATTTGCTACTGAAGGTTTTGCCTTAAAACAGATCTGAATTGGAACCCCAAATCCCAACACTATTACTCTAGGCAAGTTCAAGTTCTAATTTTAATGCTTATCCAAATCTGTATCTGAAACAGAAGAGACAATAATAGCATCAATAAAAACGATAAAAACAATCATTTTCATGCATTAGATTTGCCATTCTCCTATGGAATGCATTAATGAGTGCTTTTAAAACTCTGCACACAACCTTTTGTCTACAATTATAGCACACACACTCTGGTGTGCAACACAGTAACAGCAGGATTCCAGCACAATCTTCAGCACAGAGAGAAAAAAGTACCATTGGTTAGTGTCACAGCTGAAACAGAAGGGAATATGAAGGCAGTGTATAATTAACCCCACTGGAATCTGGTCAGGATGTCCAGGTTAACACCTCATCCAGTTAATGTGCTCTGTAGTAAATTGTTGAATATTGTTGTTTAGAAGTCAAATAATTTACTGAGCTCTTTTCATGTGTGGAATATACAAGGAGGTCATCTGCCTTTTTAACATCTGGTAGCAGAGCCCTGGTGATTTACCTGCATGCTGGGGACTGCAGATAGCCAAGTGATGGATGGCTTTGCTAGAAATCTCTTTCTGTTAACTCGTATAAGCCCAAAAGGAGCCTGATAAATCTGCTTTGTGGAAACATTAAAGGCTTTATCTGCAAATTCTGTAGATTGACAAAGCACCATAGATGTCAGTGGGACTCTGCTGATTTATACCTGCTTTGGCTGTATCTTTAAATCTGAAAGGCACTCATTACTCCCACTTGAGGGGGGAAAAGAAAAGAAAAAAAAAATGTATGAGTTATTGACTTAATAGAAAATATTTTATTTGACTTTCAAGTTACCTTTCAAATCAAATCCAGGATTTGCACTTGGCCTGGATTGGAAGGGGCCACGCTTACTCTAGCTGCATTGCTTCCTGACACTGGTGGCTGAAGGAAAGCCAACAGAAGAATTACAGAAGCAGCAAGTAGAAAGGAGTCTTAAGGAGGATCAAAAAACTGATTAGGGGCTAAACCATCCCTTAACCCAAAGAACCATGCACAGGGCACAGCCTCCACTTCCCTGGCCCTTTCTGGCTTCCTAGAGCTCATGCCATTTTAGGAACAGCAACACACCGTCTCTGCTGATCCTGTAGAGCTGACCTTCCTTGCTATAGAGGCATCTTTTTTATCAGCATATCTGGGTCCTGAGAGACTTTGAGCGTGTTGCATGTACTGACAAAAACTAGTTTTCACACTTGCTGGCAAGAGGAAGTCAGGGAACAGCAAGGTGAGTCCCACTCTTTTCTGCCTTATCAGCAAAACTGTCAGTGTGCAGTCGCAGAGCTGCAGCTGCTGGAAACTGAGGAGGCAGGAAGGACATAGCATTGCTTAATTCCTTCCCTCTTCCCAGGCTGAATTTCTAGGGCTCATCATCGTTTCTAGTAAGCTCATCTTCTGTCTTGAAACTTCTACTTGAACTTCAGCCCATGTTTTGGCAAGCTCTGCTGGGCTAGTGTGGGGCAGCATGGCAGAAAGGAAGGTCCAGCATGGCAAGGGCACTGGTTTCACAGCACACTCTCCCCCAAAATTTCCCTTGGTGTTCACAGAGCTCCAGGTCACAGGGGATGCTCTGCCTCCTCTGATTCACCGTCCTGATAAACACCATGTGGAGCACAGTCTCTGCTGTATGTTGCAATGAAGCTAACGGTGGCTGAAAGAGGGTAATGTTTGCAGTCAAGACTTTCCTTTGCAAACACTGAATCACACTGTTGTGAAAGCAGGACAGAGAGATGAATGACTCACTGTTGGCAGAACACACTGCCCTATCAGTAGGCTCTGTTCAGTGGAATGGGGCAGGGGGCTGATGTTTGATATCATTGTTGTGCTCCCAGCTCGCAGCTTGCTAATGAGTAATGCACTCTGTAGCCAGCATTGATCCCCCCTTTGCTTATTCACAAGGCTCGGCACAAAGACTCCCGGCCTGCTAGAATTCACACAGCTCATCAACAAAAAGATGTTGCTTTGGGCGTATTTAAAAAGATCTCTCTTGCTTGGCCTTGAATTGGCCTTACTTGTTTACTTATTTATCTTCAGGGTGAATGCTCTGCAGCAATGTAAAACTTCATTAGTAATAGACAGAAGAGACGCACCCAGAAAATTAAAAAAAAGACAGTGCTTCAAACTTGTCAGGTTATGAGATAAGGGACACCCCCCTTTCTGGTGTGCAGGTGGTTATATCTATGACCCAGTACAGAAGGTGGAACAGATCTCTCTCTTCTGGTACAGATGGATAAATTGCCAGGCTGATGGCTTGAGAGAGAAAAACTCTGACAGCCCTAGGTGCAAAGGCATCAAGGCACTTGTTCTGCAGACTGTTTCTAAGCATGGCACAAATGAACATCCCAAACAGTCTTTCCAGTACAAGGGGGCAATGGTCTGTGTCCGGGGGCAACTGGGACTGAGAGAGGTACTGCAGGAAGTCTCCATTACCTGAGAAGGCAAATGTCCCTACTGCCAGAACTGAGGCCATGTTTTACGGGGAGTCTTAGCACAAGGGCTGAAGTTC
Organism: Perdix hodgsoniae; assembly: GCA_035772895.1. Taxonomy (NCBI): domain Eukaryota; kingdom Metazoa; phylum Chordata; class Aves; order Galliformes; family Phasianidae; genus Perdix; species Perdix hodgsoniae. Next base: position 239,137 of record JAPSGF010000105.1, read on the forward strand.
CAGAAAGTTTATGGATTGATCTGTTCTCTCAAGATCAAAGAAGGCATTCACAGACCAGCAGTGAGGTGTAAGGGAGGTTGGCTTGCCCTTGCCAACCATCTGTGATTAAACAGGAGACTTCAGACACCAATTGCTACTGCTGAGTCTGTAAGCACTTGACACCAAGCCCAACGAGAGGCACCTACTACCTTCTGGACACTACAAATCAGACCATAAATTCTATATCAAGACTATATTCACTCAAAAAAGACTGAGAAGCATTTAATTTATAGGAGATAGCATCTCCACCTGGGACAGGGCAGGAGACAACAGCTTAATTCCACTTGCAGACACACCCTGTGTTACCAAAGGTCCAGTTCTTGCACCAGAGAAGGGCTAGGTGAACATATAGGAGTGCCTTTAGGCAATCACAGAGGCCAGAGTGTGGCTACAGGTCATGTTCTAGGGATGTGACAATCCTGTCTCCCCACTACCTAGCTGCAAGTTAATTTAAGAAGGATAATCCTGCTTTTTAAACAGTTGTTGAAAGATGGTGGAAGATATATGCATTCACGCTCTGAAGCAGATTTTTTATGACAGAGATGCCCTCCCCATTAATCTGTGCTATGTAGCCATATGAGCATGGGCTAACCTAATGCTAAGGCTGAGTGAACAACATGATTTCAAAAGTGATTGGGAAATGGCACAAGGAAATTGAATGGAGCCCAGAAACATATACTGGGTTACCCACACCAATCACACTGTGGGGGGAGCTCACCATCTCCATAAATCAAAATGTATGTTTAAAACCTTTCTGTAGTTTCTGCAGAGCATTCTCCTGGGGCCCAGGATGACTGTTGATGGCCAAGAATGCATTACACTGAAGCATCACAGGTTCTGGAAAATCCTATCAAATTTTAAGGGAAATGATAACATTCCTATGAGATTAATGAATGGTTTCCAAGTTCTTAGGAGTGGTACGCCCACTACTGAAATGCATGGATGGTACACGCAGCCTTGCAGAAGAGATAAAACTCTGACAGTCCTGTGGTGTTAGCCAGACTGAACTCTTTAATCTCCAACAACCATGCACCAAGATTCACTCCTAACATGGTCCTGTAAATGTTCTGAGTCTCTACAGAAACCACGGGCCTCATCCCTAGTCTGCTTGGTAGAGTTTTCCCAAAAGACTTTATGAGTTTACTAATACAGTAGAGCTCAGATTAACCCCTCTCTCAGATTTTTCCTTCAAAAATCCCTGTGGCTGGCTTGGAAAAAAGGCAGTAAAGTAAAGCTTGCTCTCCTTCCTGTGCAGAGGTCTCTGCCCAAACCGTGGGCTCATTGTTCTCGGGGGTGCCTGGGCTCAGGAAGGGGAAGTGAAGAGCAGGAATAGAACCAGGTGAAGGTGAACACAAGCCGACATGGTGTGTGGCCCTGTGGAGAACCCAGAGAGAGGGGATTGGGGAGGGGGCTTGGTACAGCAGGAGTCTGAAAAGAGAGAAGCCCAGCCCTGTGTCTTAACCCCTGCTGTGTCACACAGGAATTTGTCTCTCCTTTGTAAATAAACAAAGCTGCTTCAAAACCTAAAGTCCTGCACAGGCTTTTCTTCCTAACTGGAATGACCAACAAGGTTGTGAATTTTAGTTAGCCCCATGAGTGGAAGAGGAACAGCAGGATATTTTGTGTGGTCAGACAGCCTCACATACATGGGCACCCACATGAAGGGGTATAAAGTGGAAATGAGTAAAAGAGATGGAGGGGAAAGGGAGTGATGTTCAGCAGAATTCATGAGATCTTCTCACCTCTTGTCGTCTTTGATACAGATAAATGCAAGTAGCACATTTTCCAGTTTCAAATCCTGACTGTAAGAGCAAATTCTTCTGCTGCCTCATTCTCTTCCATGCATGCAGCAAATTAATGGGCATGTGTTTGTGTTTCTTTAAACAGTTAGGCAGTGGATTACCACTAGCTTCCTTTAGCCAGGTACCTTGTTATCTTAATTAAAAACCAAAATCGGCTTTGATCTCTTACAACTTCATTGCATAACCACTTTCATTATACTATTGTTTAAGCTCAGTTTGCTTTCCATGATGAAAAGAATTTGTATTTCACACTGGGCAGGAAGTCCTACTTAAATGTTTCCTGGTTTTGATCTCCTTAAAGGGAATTAAATTATGTTCCTGCTCCAAAAAACGCCTGGCACAGATTACAAAGTCACTAGATTTGTCCTGCATGAGCCAATTGGGGGCAGCAGGCCGGACTTGGACTCTGAAGTCATTCCATTCTTGTGCTTTACATGCAAAAAAGGCTGTGGAGTTGACTCAAGGCTGGTTTCTCACCCCCTTTTGTTGCTGGCTGTCCAGACTGGCCCCTCATATCAGCTGCATGCAAGTTCAAGCAGCCTTTTTCCTTTCCCACCCTTTCCCTTGTACTGGCTCTGGAGAGGCATCACAGGAATCCTGACCTGACTGGCAAGGGTTTCCCAGGAACTTGCCATCTCCCTACACCAGCCTCTGCTAGCTGCCACGCCATGGTGGCACAGCCAGAGAGGAACCTCTATCTGTGCTATGCTGATCTGCTGCTTTCCCCAAGAGACTGAAGGGAGCAAGTGAGATTACTTATGTGATCCTGGAAAAAGCTTCTTAGGTGGGGTTTTAGATCTTATAAGAACAGTTTGCTTTTGTGACTCTGGGAAGTGCCTTTGGCTCCCTGCTGTTGCCTAGAGAGAACTTATGGCATCTGTGGGGAAGCTGAACTTCAGGGTCTGAAGTGTGCTTGCTTCTCATCTTACCGCTCCAAGGAAGTGGGGAAGGAGATGGTGACACATTTTCCCTACCAGTTGCCCTACATAAAAAGAGTTATCTGCTTAAGTGGTTACGGAGTGGCTGAAGTTTGCAACTGATTGTCTGCAAGTTAATCCTCTGTGTCTCCATCAATTGATGTCATGGGAGTTTACGAGAAGCAAGAAAGAGACAACGGGTAAAATCTAGTCACTTAAAATGAAAGTCAAACAAATATCTATTTTCAGTGTTAGAGGATTATAGGTTTTGCTTGCTTTACGCCCTCCCACGTGATAATCTTTGCCTGCTCTCCCTTTCTTCTTTCACCCCTCTGGCAGCACTGATCCTCACAACTTTCACCAAAAGGACTTCTCCTTGAGCATATAGATTTTATTCTTTCTTCCTTTTGATGTCTCCCATTTTCATGATGTTTTACTTGAAGTCAGAATATCAGTGTTCCTGAAGTAGCTGTGTTATGTCAGTGCCCTCAGAGATGCTCTCGATCACAACGCAAACCTCCTGAGATATATATTGCTGAGGTTCTGTGCATTAACAAAACCCAAATCCCACTTACAGTGCAAGTTCTTTCCCAAATCACTGTTGGTCATTGCAGAGTGTTTGACCTCAGGGTAGTTACTGGGGGTAACAAGGTACAAGCAGTGTCTCAGGTGAATGTGGATACAGTCCTAATCATGGTCTTGTCCTGCTGTAGCCCTCATTTTGGCTGGTTTGGCCTGCTTCTTACCCTGATCTAACGAGGGTGGCAAGAAGGCATCAGCTAATCCCTGAGTGCACTGCAGGCCAGTGTGCGTGTGGAGTGAACTTCTGGATAAAAAGGGCAGGAAAAGCACGAGCACGTACAGCAATTATGTCTGCCTGTGCAGCCAGTGCAAATGCTGTGGGCCAGCTGGACAAGACTGCATCAAGTAAGAAATTTACTCAGTTATCTACCTGGCTTGCAGTCTAAGACAAGTATGTGCACATACGAGTTCGTATGCATGTGGCAGACTGAGTCCAAGCCAAACATGAATTATTCCACTAACTCCAATGGGACAAGATTTGTTTGTGAAGTTTCAGGGGCCAGTCTGAAAACTTGGAAAGAATATTTTCCAGGCATTTGACCAGTTTTTGGGTAATCTAAAAAACAGCATATTTTACACAGAATTATATAGCTATAAGCACGCTCTTGCATACATATGTGTGTATGTATAATAGCTCTTTGCTTGATGTTTGAGTTGGTTTGCTCCAATAATACCCCAATTGTAAATACACCCTGGAATGTGAGGATTAAGGAAAGTTAATCTGAGTTTTTCAGAGAAGAGTTTTTGGGTCACAAAAATGAGTAGGAAGGCTTTTTCGGAGGAAGGGAGGACGTGGTTTTGTTCCTACACATACTTAGTGTCAGCAGTCTTTACTTAAATGTATAGGAAATATGTTCATGAGGAGGGAAGTGCCTTGCATTTTTTGAAATCTGTTATTAAAATATAACAAAAAATCAGACAAAAGTTTGCTTTATGATCCATGCATTTTGGATTTAAGAAGAAATTTCTCTCACATGGTTCAGGTAACTCCATTGTGCTAGGGCTCCCAAAGTGATGGCTCACATTCCTTGGGTTTGTTTTCTTGTGGTGTGGCAAATTGCCCAATTCCTGAAGGCAGCCCTTCACTGCACTGCAACCTGGGAGCCAGAGAGTGTGTCTGTCACTGGTAGTTGTCCCTTCATAGTTGTCCCATTGCTGCCTTGTAGGAGATACAAGGAGCATGGAAGGCAGATGGCCTCTCTTCTCACACATTTCTCGTGGCCTGCGTCCTCCATATGTGCATGCCTAGCTAAGGTGCCCTCTCTGTTGTGGGTGCTGGGGATTTTCCCCACCCCAAACAGGCTGGCCGCTGCTGGAGACAGTACTAATGGAAAACAGCAGAGGTCCTTTGAAGGGAGACCAAGGAATCTTCCTGCCCAACATGAATTGAAGCTGTCCCAGCCAGCATGGTATCAACAAGCTGGCCTGTTTGCCTTTCTCACCCCCCTCCCAGATAACCAGAGAAAACACAATATGACAGCACCCTGCCCTCCTGCTGGAGATAGCAGTGTGAAACCAAGGTTTCTACAGGCACCTCCTCAAAAGGAAGATTTGAAAGAGCATGTGTGCTCCCTTCCAGCTGCTTTTGTCTCTGACTCACAGCATGGAATTGCAAGATACCATCAGAAGTAATCCATTTTTCTTTCCAGCTTGTGTTTGCTTGTTTGTTTCTATGCAGATGGGGTGAGGTAAGAGGCCCAGGTAGCACCTACTGAGCTCCACCATTTCTCCACCTCCTCTTGCCCGAATGTGTAGAGAGGGTACACAGAGCTCTACACACATCCTGCTAGTGCTAACACAGTAATGGTGACTTGAAAGATGAGATATTAAGAAATGGGCTTAATGGATTGACTTACAGGCCAGGGGCTGACCTCCAGCTGCAGCTACCCATGGCTGACAGTTGTCAGACACACTATTTGACATGGCTCCTGACAGAGCCAAAGAGGCCTTGCTGGTCACGTCCATGATGCTGAGCATGGGCAGGTGTCAGTCCCTGGACTGCTGAGCTATGGCCAGAGCCTGGCAATATATTCATGCTTTGTGTTCAGGCTTGCATGCAGTGAGGGGAGAGAGAAGGAAAAAACGTGGGTAATGCAGTTTATTGGGGTTTTAATTAAGAAAAATCAGTGAATATACTGGGTGTGTTCAAAGCAATAAAAATACTGGAAAGAGTGCTTTCCTTTCTTCCCTCACTTCTGTGGGTTTGTCCCTCTTTTTCTTCCTTCAACGCCATCCGACAAAGTGGAAAAAATAGAAGGCAGACACACGGAAAAAAAGAAGGCACAAAGAATGTAAACACGGGACTTTTAAAGTGTTTAAGGATCTAGAAGCTAGGGAGAGGGAAATTACCCAGAAAATGTTGTTTTAAGATGAGAGCTGTTTGTTATGAGAAAAAGAAAAAAAGAAAATAGTAAATAGTTGTAGCCACAAAATGAGATATCAGAGTTGTGGTGGCTTGGATTTGCCTGGTGGCTTTGGCATCCAGAAGGATATTTCTGAGGAAGGAAAGGAGGAACACTCAGCTGGAAATATCCACACCTACTGTTGGAAGCAGAGCTGGTGGGCAGATTGTCACTGGATCAGTGGGGAGCACTCATCTTTTGTACCTGCACCAGGTGATGTGGGGCAGGGCTACAAGAGATGCTGGGATGCTGCTCTCGCTTCACAACCTGCAGTCCCACGGTGTGAGCACTGATTTTCAGGCAGCTTTTGCAGGTGAACAATGGGGCAGGGCTGTGACCTCTCTCCTGGGAGGGAACTCAAAAGTGGTGCTATGTGCTATGGAGAGGTTTTGGTGACATCCTTCTGATGGATGACAGATAACTTCCTTCAGCCAGGGGAGAGCTACCAATACATCTAGCTGTCACGGCCTGTGACCAAGCCCTCAGCTCAACACCCTGCTGATAGCAGGAGTGCTCAATGCACAGTTAATTACTGTACCACAAGTGTCCTCAAGAAGATAGAGCAAAATAAATTAAAGCATTTTAGTCTCATTTTCTACAGTGTTAGCACTATGACGAATGTGAAATCTCATCTCTCCTGGCACTGCCAGTACTGGAGAAGCTGCTGCAATTACCAAAGGCTACTTGCAGCCATTCTTTCTACCTATAATTTCTCCCATATATACGCATATGGGCTCTCTATAGCTCTGTTTCTTCCTCTAGCTCTTTGCCTTTCTCCCGTTAAAAGTTATCCTTTCTCCATACCAAAGTCTTCCCAAGGTGCATGCCAATTTCCTCTACCTCATCCCTCTTTTGCTGCTTTCTAATTTTTATTCCTCTTTTCTCACTCCTCTCTTCTTCCTCCTTCAGGGAGATAAAGTTCCAGGCAACATTTGATTTGATGGACGTTGTCTGGGATGTGTGAACTACCATCACCCAGTGGCTATGGAAGAGGCTGTGCCTGCTATACCCATTGGGCTCTGCTAACTTTTACCACAATCAAATGTAGTATAGAACATTTCCTTACATTTTAAAGGTGGTGTGTCAAAGTTTGCTTATGGTTTCCTCTTCAACAGTTCTGCCTGAGTGCAATGTTTTACAAACAGGGACAAGTGGACCTTTTATGATGGTAAAAAAAATGCATGGCTTTTGCTGAACCTAGAAAGTCTTTTTTTTTTTTTTTTTTTTTTTTTTAATGTCAGAACGTGTTGTCACACACTTGAAGAACTGAGAACAGGCAAACTATCTCAGACAGTGCAAGAACCACTTTTAAGCTGTTACTGAAGCTTTTTGCTGGCCCAAAGACTTATAGCTCTGGAAAAGCTACTGTTAATTCTCATTGCTTTTTTCTGGTTCCATACACCTGTGGCTTTGGTGTGCATCCTGAAGGATAAGAATCACAGTATCAGCAACAGTGTGCTGCTTGATGCGGTTCAGGCCTGCCCAGTGCAGGTGAGGAGGAATCCTTCCCATGGAAACACTTTGTTGGTGCAGTTCTTGCACTACGGTTTAGATCTGGGTGTGGGGCACTCCTCTGGGGGGAGATTCCAGGCTCTTGGAGGCCACAAGGGTCCTGCATGCAATGAAATGGGATGCTAAGGAGTGAGGGTGAAGGGATCATCTAAGCCCCCCTTTTTCTGCTTGTATTTCATGACCTAACTTCTGATCTAAACATTTCTTGTAGCATACCTCACTGAAAAAGCCTACGTCTGCTTGCTTTGTGCTGCAGTCTGAGCAGAGGAGGACCTTCCACCCATGGAGCCACCTCTCAGAGGGCAGGTGCATGCTCAGCTCCCCACAGCCCCACTCTGGCCATGCTGGGTTCTGCCATCACCCAGCAGCAGAGGCATGCTTTTTTCTGCAGCACAAGGGCAATGCCACTGGCACTGGAGGTGGGCCACATGATGAGAGCACTGCACACTCTCCAGGACTGTAAATATGCCACGCTTCTTTTTATTGTTGTGTCATAATCACAAAGCTCCTTTAATGTAGTTTGTTTAACTGGATGAATTCTGCTCTAAAAATAAGCGGATCTTGCTGTTTCCAGGACAACCACCATCCAAACGGCTTATCTTGGCGCCTCTCCTCTGTCAGAAGGATGTTCTAAAAAGAGATGGCCATGAATATTAAAGACAAGGCATGCACACAATAAAGCATTCCATGGGAAGAGCCCCATGTTTTAATGTTACACATTATGCTAATAGGACAGTTGCCTCTCAGAGAGATGCTTAATTCAAAGACCGCACAGTGTGAGATCAGATTGCAAGTAAGCAAAAATGTAACGTGTGTCTTTATTAAAAAAAAATATATCTCTTTCTGGTGGTTGGAGAGGCTCACCAGGCAGCACACTCTGCCTCTAGGCCAGATATTCATAAAACAAAACCCCATATGTGCATCCTTGGCCTTCGTGGTGGTGTGGCTGCAGAGGACAGAGCAACGGCCTGGTAGCACCTGCCCGCTGGCCTCTTGTTTCTCCTATGCCAAGCAGGGGAGCAGGCTGTGCACCACAGGCTTCCTGTTTCTTCCCAAAGCTGGGTGATACTGAACCATTCACCCCTGCTAGAGAAGAGATGGGCTGCTGGTTTGGAGGGGTCAAACAAAAAGTCACTCCGAGCCAGGAAGTGGTTGTGTTAATGGATGTCTGCATTCCTCCAGCTTTTATTTTCCTCTCCCCTTTTTTACTCCTTCCCTCTCAAAGTGGAACAACAAAAATAAAGCATTTAAGAAAAAAAATCAGAATAAGTCTTAGGAAATGGGATAGAGAAGCTATTTTGTCCAACTTTGTAGCTAAACAATAAAAGGAGATAAGTTAGCCAGTCGGATTGATCCTCGAGTGCAGATTGTGGTGAGATCAGCTGGTGAGAAGCAATGTTCTGACATGGACCAGCAGGACCCACATCCAGCTCAAACATTTTCAGTGAAGCAAATAATTCCCTAACAATCAAACTCTTTGCTTCTTTGAGTACTAAGAAATCTTAAGGGTTACACTGCAGTATGGCAGGCAGTATTACACAGAGACAGCAACCTCATCGAAAGCAGCCTCATTCACATTATCAAATAATATTATTGGAAAATGTATAAGAAAATATTAAACAGTTTCAAATATATTGCCTATATTTAATCAGTTGTACTTTAAAAAAATTCTTACTTTCTCAGGTATTGTTCTATGCAGTGGTGTTTGGAACACAAAATTCTAGGGAGGTGCAGGTAACGCATATCTTACCTCACTGAAAATATATTCTCTTGACAGGCTGTGTCCTGTCAAAGTAAATAATACCAAAATGCATTAAAGAATCTGGAGACTGGATCTGTCTTCAGTATGAATGACCTGCAAAACCACTATTTCCACTTATCTGCATCACTTATGAAAGGACAGATCTACCAAAACTAGTTGCCTTGGATGTGCATGGCTTGGGACCCTCATAGAGGTGGTGCCTGAGAGGGAGTCACAAGGGGTGATGGCCAGGCTGAAGGAAACCTCATCACTACTCTCCAATACACCACTACAGGTGGATCTGGGGGGGAATGGAATGGGGGAAGTGGTACTGACATATCATAGAAGAAGGGTTGTAGGGGGGGGGGGACAACACTGTGGGCACAAATCTGTTTTTTTTTCTGGTGCAATTTCCATTGCTTTCAATAAACTTCTGTCAATTCAAGATAAGGCTTCCCAGCACTGTGTGTGTGGGGGGGGGGGGGGCTGTGGTGAATCAGAGCTGGGATCACAGCTACCATGGCAGCAGGTCATCACAAAAAGAGGAGTGCTCACACACTGATACACAAATATTTGTATATGCATACAGAGAGAGTCGCAGCCATGGATCAAGCAAGTAAGAAAAAAGAAGGAAGAAGAAGATGAAGGAAAATCCAACACCACAACACATTCTGCCCCTCTCTGGGATTCAGGCAACCAACGCTCCCCTGCGTGGAACGAATGTCCTGTTCCCTCAGATGAGGTATGAATAAAGCCAAATTGCCTCTTGGAATTAAAGAAAGAAAAGCAGATGTTTAGCTGAGCAGACAGCCCTTTAGGAAGTCTTTAACCCCCCCCAAATTTTATACAGGAAAGAGGCTTGCAATTAGTGAATTATAGCAGATTAAACAGTCCGATTGTTATTAATGCAATTACAGTTGAAGTTGTGGTAAGTGTGGTAACTTCATGAAAACTCAGGCCTCTGTTTCATTAGCCCACTCAGTGCTTTTTCAAACTATTTCTTCTAGCATTTAGCAAATGAAAATGTAAATTGTGAGTCTAAAATCCTGCAGGGATCACCCCTGTGCTCTGCTATGTGAGAGCATTCATCTGAGGTGGGACTAAGAGGTGTTAGTATGTTCTAGAGAATGCATAGCTTGGTGCATCAGAACAGCAGCTTCTGCAAAATCACAGCAGTGACTACTGAGCAAATCAGTTCTCAACACGTGGATACTGGGCTGCTATACCTGACATCAGAAATTTAGAACAAAAATATTATGATAACTTAATACTGGAGTCTCCACTGTTTGTAGTGCAAGAAAGTTATGTTGTCCTTCTGCACCTTCCACATGATAGGGACTTAAAAAATAATCAATTGATTTAACACATTCCACTGTCTCCATTTAATTCCTCTTCTCAAGGATAAGGCATGGCCCTTTGAATCTTTTGTCTGTAAATAGTGAACAGCAAACAGCTCATCTCATTGCATACTGCGTCCTTTTCCTTCAGCTGAGGAGCAATTTCACGCCTTTCCATCCAGCCACTCATTTCCACAAAACCCACAGGAACGTAAACTGTCTGAGATAGAGGTCAAGTTGGACTCAAGTGAGTAAATGGGCTCAAGGTTTGCAGACAGAAAGACAGACAGAGAATGAAAACGATGAAATTTGCCATTAATTGCAAGAACAGTTTTCAGAAAACAGCCTAGTTTCTCAACCTTTGCCAGTTTCAGGATGCTTTGCTCCTTGCAGTGTTTCAGGCCAAGCCTACCACTCATTACTTCTTCTCATCCACCATCCTTAACAGTAAAAAAAAGGCTTAGAGAAACACTGTTGACTGGTGGTTAGAATTTGGACCTAGGACTGCAGCGCATTTGGGGTCTGGATGCTGGCTGTGCTGCTGACATGATTTATAGTGTTTGCTATTAGGTTTGAAATGCCAAGGAGATCTATCAAGTTGTACAAAAAGGCCATCCCATCCTTTTCTCTTTCCAAAGCATGTCTGGAAAGGTATTTTTGGCTGCAAATGTACCCAATCAATTCACCGCTTAAATAAAAATACAGGGACTTCAGACATGCAAAAAAAAAAAAAAGATCACTGAGATCATGCTCTTACAGCACGTCTGTCATAAATGCTGGGTTGCTTTTCTCATAAAAAGCAAAAGAAAGAAGCACAGCATACTTTTTTTTTGCTTAATTAATCTATTTAATTTTGTAATTCAAGTTTCCCTGCACAGACTTCAATCATTTTAAAATATTTCTCTTTGTGCAACTTTTTATCTTAGTGTAGTCAGACATAAAGAATAATGGAATTGTGCTTCTTAACCTTTCTATCTTGACAAATAAATAAAGGGACAAATGGAGACAATCATCATCAAAATAGAGACACAGGCGGTATTTCCTAAGCTAAGTGCAAAGAGAAGTCAGTAGATCTGCATTTCAAGCATGTCAGGGAAATTACTGTGGAAGGGCTGCTTTAATTCTCTTCCTGCAAAAGAGCAAAATGGAAATTGCTGTTTTGCTATTCATGTGTATCATGTGATCTTGGCCCTTGCTTACAGCTTTGACATTTCTCTTCACGTTCATGAAACGTTTTATCCAAAGGCTTTTAGAGGTGTCTAGTCCCTTCAGCATCTGGGCTGGGACATGGACACAATGCGCAGCAGCTATCTAAGGCACGTGTTTCAGCTAAGAATATGCGCTTAGTGGTGTTCAGGTTGATCTGTCTGTCCCTGTTGCAGCTGTATAGCCAGGACTGGCAGACAAAAGGAGAATACTTTCTGGGTACTGTTGGAGATCTGGTATTCTAGAAGTGTCCTGTGGCAATAACTCTGCCCCTTATACTTCTGACTGAAGACTGATCTTAGTTAGGCCAGCTTTCGTATCCAGCACAGTACCACTGATGGAAAGACCTTAGGGACAAAACCCCTCAGATTTGACCTTAACTTCTGTGTGCATTACGGAGTAAGTACATATAAACAACCCTAACCAGTGCCAGCTCCAACACAGAACATTACAGTATAGTGTACTATATTGTATGACATAGTACACTATGCTGTAGGATTAAAGTGAAAACTTGGTAACAAAATGTTGATTTCACATTGCTAATAACGTTTTGTGTTTTTATTTTATTTTTTTATATATATTTTTATTTTCCTTTCTGTTACTGTTGCAAAGCACAGAAACCAATTGCATAAAGGAATCTGGAAGCAGCCCATCTGAAATGCCAAGGTTTGCCATCCCCTAGCATCCATGGCATCTCCCTGGCCATGCTGTCTTGGGAGCCAGCAATTTAAATTTCCCAGTAGAAATTAACTTATACCTGATCAAGCATAGATAACACAGCCACACAGACATTTATAGGTCCATATCCAGAATGGAGCCCTAAGTCTTTTCCTCCTGCTTCAGGGCTGCAGTGATGATGCCCTTTCTAAGGGCCTAAGCTATCTCTGCTAAAAGGGAGACATGAAAGAGAATGAGAGTTGCGTGCTCTGTCATGTCAAGCGGAGGGTGCACATGTGCCTGTGGTGTGTGGTGTGTCAGAGTTATTGGCAATCGATTTGGGAAAATGCACGTTTCCAGATGTCTGCAAGTTCTGGTGTGCGTGCTATGAATCAGAAGTACAATAGAGGATGAAGTGTTCACTATTAGTACAAATGTTTTTCATACTTTCCTTGTGCCAGGAGTCCTTACTAGCTTTCATCATCACCAGGCAGAAAGTAGGTAATTAAAGACTCATCCCTTTACTGGCTGGCCAAAAACTGAAAGAAAAGGAAGGAGCAGATCAAAGTCATTCGATCTGACATGATGCTAAGGGGACAAGTTAGCAAAAGAAAGACTGATGTTAAAAGGTGTGAAATTACCAAAGAGGGCCAAGTTACAAGGGGTTATCCATAGATGTGGCCAAGTTAAACAAGACCAGCTGGTGACTCAGCAAACTCCACCTCCAGTGTCATTTATAAGACCTGTCCCTGGAGGGCTATGACAGCCCTGATCGTGTCCTGTTTAACTTGGCTGTTGAATTACTAACTCTTCTAAAAATTGGCTCTTCAGGTAGGTATCACATCTTAAAACATCTGATCCTCTTTTATAGAAGTATATTCTTATGGGATTTCTCTGTGCTGCTAGCCTGCTTTGTTGACCTTGAGTTGGTCCTACGTGAGGCAGGTTTGTTCCTTGCTGGCAGAAGACAGTAGGTCCAGCAGTGATTAACCTGCTAGGCAGACTTGGAGAAAATAACCCGAAGGTTATTAAACCCAGAAGGTTTAACATGAAGCTTCATCTCCTTTGTATCCTGAGGATTTTATCTGAATGTGATGAACAGTGGCAGATTACCAAAAAAGCACAAGGCAGTCCAATTGGAGAACTGAGAAGGTCTTGAAGGCTCATGTGTCAGCTGATACCCATCGTTTTGCAATGTTTTGATGGCTGTGTAGAGCAAATAGCACTGAGAGGGATCAACATCTAAGAGGTTATTTTCTGCCACAAAATTATGTGATGAAAATGAAGTGATTTCATTTTCAATGAGACTTTCCATCAATTTTATGAGGAGGGACTGTATTAAAAAGAAAATAAAAAGTCCCTTTCAGAAGCTCAGCACCAGTGCTGTGCTACTTCCAAAACCTGTTAGGAGTTCTATTTTCAGCTTTTCCAACTATTCAACCAAGCTGATAAATATAAAGATGAACTTCAGGTCAGCAAGCCTGAAATTTTCATCAGGTGTTGCCTCTTTTCAGTTTACCATCTCCCTAAGATGGCTGCTTAGTCTCCTGAATATCCATAAATAAGGAAAATCTCATAGATCAGCCCAAGCGTGGTGAACCACAGCTCATTGCACTGGTAGTGAAGGGAGACACACCACTCCACTGCCATGAAGAGCTCAGTCCATCCTTGACTGCAGCTGGTTGCTGCAGCTCAGTGGTACCTGTTAGGTAGGTTTGAAAGCTGCCTTATCTCTTCCTCATATGCCTGAAGCTGTACTGCTATGGCAGCAAAAGGAATGGGCTTTGATCCATATGGATTCTGCACCCAGGAACACCTACTGGCTTAATTTTTACTGGAATGGTAGAAGGGGTATGCGGGATGCACAGGATGACCTCTGAGGGAGTGCTGGCAGCTTAAGGTGATTGTGCAGGCAGCAGGTGATGTCCATTCTTGCCCACAGCTAGCCCTGTGGAGAGTGACCTCATGGAGAAAGCGCTTTGAGCTTCAGGCTGCTGGCAGAGTGGGATTAAGCTGATTGCAGAGCAGAGGAGGAGTCCCCTGGGGTGATTTGATAACCAGAAAAATGCATTCACAGTGGTAAATGGAAAGGTTTGGGCCACCTTCATTTTGGTGTCTTGGAGCTTCATGCTTCCAGGGGCACAGTGAGATAAACTACAGCTACCCAAGGGCTCCATCAGCACCTGCAGAGCCAGGCTGGGGACTGCAATCTCTCTGTTGGTGTATATGCTGAGAGCAGACAGCAACAGAAAGCACACACACACAAAAAAACAACCCAGGAGCAAGCAGATGTGCCTATGCTTGCTGTGGGGAAGAGTGTGAATGCTCCAGTCCTGCCCTGAAGTCCGTTGTGATTGCACTTGTTCCTGATTAGGGCCACACTGCATGACTCCCCTCTTCCACCCCCTCCCCTGGTGGTTTCCAGGTCCCTTTTTTACCCACCAGCATAAGTGCCCATACTATCTGGGAGATCCCATCCACCCTTAGACGTTTACTGTGTCTGGAAGAGGAATGCCTTGGAGTGAGGAAGACCCCAGGGCACTGTGACCATCTCTCTTTGCAGCCCTTGCAGATGTGCCAGGCTATGTGGCTTTTTTAAGTGCTCCTTAAGGACTAAAGAGGGCTGAAAGCTCAGCACCTCCACCCAGGTGCTTCATGCAGCCACCCCTGGGTGCAGAAGGGACCTCATGGAGATGCAGTGATGGAAGGGCAGCAATGTCTCCAGCATCTCAGGTGGCAGTAGTCCAAAACCCCAGGAATTGAACCAAAAGAAAACAAGCAAATAAAAAAGCATTGCTTCAGCCAAGAACCCAGGACAGTAAACAGAAGAGGCTGGAAAGCCAGCATTTTCTGCCCTTGGGGAATCAGTTCTGCTTGAGCCAGAAAGGGAAGAAATGCATATAAAACAAAGAGAGAAGATGAAAGCTGTGTATCCCAAGCACAAACCATCACAGATATGATTGGCAGCTTGCATATTACATTTTATAGCATTCCTCCTCTCCTCCCTCCGTATTTTCTCTCTCCCCATTGCTGTGCTGACAGCTCTCACACACACCCTACCCTGCACAAACAAGCACTCGTCCCTCACATCCTGCTCAGACCCCCAGCTCACACCCACCCCCAAGCCCTGGCTGCACCGAGAGGGAGCAGGTCAAGGTCTGAACACTTACGAGTCCCCTGAAAAGATTTCCTGTGCTGTGCGAAGACTGGCCCCTCTCCTCTGCTTTGTTTGCTTTGTATTGAATCCCATCAAATCACTATTTCCCCCTCCTCTTTCTTTCCAATAAACAATCAGCCTCGTGTTGATTTGATTATGAGCTGCTGATGCAGCATTGCTGAATCCAAGACCTAAGTGTATATTTTGGCAAAAATAGTGCTATTCCCAGCTAAGAGAACAAGATGACTTGCCAAGAGGCTGAGCTTTCCTGGTGGACATGAGATGAGACGGAGGCAGCTTGGAGCCGCTGCCTTCCTGGGAAGCAGGACCAGGTCCTGGCATGGCACAGCTTAGCGCTGGCACCTGGCATAGCTTCTGCTCCCACTGCACCTCTGCTTTGTTCCCTTCTCTGCAGCCTAGCCTTGCGTGGAGAGCTGTATGCAAACATCTGCCTTTGGTCCTGATAGTTAAAATCACCTTGTTTTAAAATAAATATATGTGGTTTTGCAGCCTCAGTTAACTACAGGTACCAAGACACCATGTTCTAGGCAGTTATTTGTGTTGAAAAGCCTCTCCAAAGGAAGAGCTGTGGCTCCTTGGTGTTAGGTTCTGAACCTGAGCAAAGCAAGGTGCCCCATCTCAGCAGGGTGGAATATGCCAAGCAGGAGTACTGGAAGGAAAATGTGTGCCACTTCCAGACACTCTGGCAGCAACACAGCCCTCCCATTCCCTCTGCATAAATGATATTTATTTATTTTCAGAACCATAGTGCACTGTTTCTTCTTATGCTTTTGGCATCATTTTTTGCTCCCATGGCTTTATTTTTGATGCTCTGCTTCCCACACATTCAGTGGAAGTGTGGGCCAGGTCCTTCTGTGTGAAATACAGCCATGATACACAAGCTCTCTATTTAAATGGACTGCACTTTAAGCAACGGGTCTTCCCATTTCTTCATGACAGCCCTCTTGTAGATGTCTCTTTTCCCTCGTGGGATGAAAGCTCACTTTCTAATATGGTGATAACATGCAGGGTCTGCACACTGGCTGTCCGCACAATTCTTTTTGCTTTCTGACCAAATCCCTTCATTTTTGTTGAAAGGGACAGGGTCCCCGGAGTGCCTTGCAGCAGTCAAGGCAGCAGCTGGAAGGAACAGGGAATGACAGATCCTGCTCACAGAGAAGAACTGCCCTCAGCAGAGACGTGCAGGGCCAGCCATGCACACATGTACCTGCACGCTCCATGCTGGAGACTGCCGCCCGTGCACGTGCCTCCTCATGCTGGATTCCAGCAGTGTTACGTGTCCTGCAGAGGGAAAGGACTATTTATGCCATAGGCATAAATAAATCCAGCCAGCACTCGCAATAACACATTGCTTGGGGCTGGAGATCCATCGTGCTCAAGCTAGGGACAAAAAATCCCATTGCTGTGCTGGGGACAGCCATGCCAAGGCTGGGGGAGGCACACAATGGCAAGCAGGTGACAGCAGTACAGTGACATGCTTTCAGTAGGATGCAATAGAAAGCAGTTTCTGATAGGCTCATGGGAGGCAGGCAGAGCAATTATGATCACTACCAAATTGAATATTTTTTGTAAAAATCAGGCCACTACACATTTATAAGTATACTCTGTTTTCCCACATGTTAAGGGAGGGTATGGCACCAGGAGGCCACTAAGCAATGCCTGCACTAAGCTGGTGTGACTCGGTAGCTGCTCTCCTTCAGAAATACATCTCTGGCAAGGCTTACACTTTGGCCTTCACATGCACATAATATAGATGTCTACTACTGAGCTACAGTCATGGGAGGAAACTTGTGCACAGGTCACCTTACCAGAACACACCTCTAACGTCAGGCAGATGAACAGCATTTTGCTGGTGTCTCTTTCTCTCTCTTCACTCCAAGGGGATCCCTAAGGCCAAGCTCAGGTGGAACACTGCCAATCTGGAAATGTGGGTCAAGTGAATTATTCCTGATCTTTACTGGAAGTCTTGTGATGATCATAAGCCTGTGACATTCAGAACCTCCCTCACTGTTTTAATCTGCTCTTTTCCCCCTTCTTTGCTTGCTGAGTGATACTGGTGTTCTGGCTGATTCACCACTCCCCTGGATATTTCCCAGCATGGAACTGCTCTCAGCAAGTGACGAGTGAGTACTCTGCCTTAACACTGTCAGCGCAAAGGGTGCTGCTACCATAGGTACCAGAACTTTCATAGTATGATGGATATGAGCTTTTACAGAAATCTTTATTACTTTACTTTCCTTGCCCTTGGAAATGAACCTCTCACAGGAGTTTCTAATTCAATTTACTTTCTTAAGCAGAAAATGAGAAGGTGGCAAACCAAGCGTGATTCTGTCACAGTGGTTTGGAGTTGGTGTAAAATGCAGTGTTGGGGTACACAGAGCTGTTCAGCCAGGCAGAGCGCTGAAACATCATTTGACAAGCAGGGAAGGTAATGAAGTTTCAGCGCTCCTGGCAGCAGCAGCCTTCAGACTGCTTTAGTTACAGCTGTATGACGAGGGCTGTTTTGAAAACAGGCTGGTTTTACAACTGCTGCAAGCATTTATTCCTCACTGAAGCCTGTTATACAAAATCTGGCCCAAGTTTTTTTAAAACAACAAAAGTATTTTTCTGACAATCTGTTCTTTCTGTTGTAACAACAGCAGAGTCTAGTAAAACAAAAAGAATCGAAGTCCTCTGGTATTCAGAGAGAATAATTTCTATACAAAATCTGGGTGAGACTATTGCCCTTCAAAGCTGGAAGACGGGACTAGGTTGGGAGGAAAAAAGGCAGGTGTGGTAAAGAAGCATGATCTGGAAAAAGGCTTTGGAGATCTTAGATCAGTTCCAGGCCCAGCTACCAATGTTGCTTGTGACCACGGTCCTCATCACAATCAGGGGAGACAAGTTTTAAATCCTTTTGGTGAATGACCTGAAGTCAGAGACAGACCTGTGCCTGTCTGGACAGTGGAAACCTGATCCTGGAGGAAGGAAGCTGCTGTAACACTACCAGAAACTGGCAGAGGTTGGATAGAGGGCTGATGCCACAACACTGACATGAGCAGAAAGCTGTTCAGGTGCTCCAAAGTGCCTTTACAAAAGTTTTGCAAGGGATGTGTCTGAAAACACAGGTGCCTTTTCACCTTCCTTCCCCACCATCCTTTCTGCAAAGGCTGCTCACGCGTGGAAGGGAGTTTTAACAGTCACATGTGGTCAGGTTTCGGGATTTCTGAAATGGGAATAAGAAAGCTGAGGAGGTTGGAACAGGAACAAGCAATTTTTAGTATTTTAAGGGCTACTAACATGCTGGTGTGATAACAGAATGATATTGGTAAAGCCTTGAAACCCAGTCTCACCTTGCAATCAGAGCCAGGTACACAGGACAGGTAGACACTCCAGGCTGTGGAGTTGGCCATACACTTGCCAGACACTCCAGACAGGGTTTGGGGCCAGGGGAATATGCCAGCGCTTTGGGAGCTCAGCAATACCCGAGCACTGCCAGCTTGAGCAGGCGGCAAGGCATGAGCCAGCGCTGTCCCACTATGGGAAAGATTTGCTCTGTTGCAATAGCATGGCCATGGAGTCTCAGTGGAAAATTTAGGTTTAATGCTGCAAGACTTCTAGAACACTAAGAGTGGGTTATGTTGTCATGATGTTAATTTATTTTCATACACAGAATGGCAGCCTTAAATAAACCCCATCCTGTTTGTGTACATTAATCTGCCCAACCTTAAAAATGGAAAGATAGAGGGAGTCCCTGACCTTCCAGTTAGCTGCAAGCTGAGCAGCTGGACAATGCAGCAGGTGCTGCCTCATCCTCAGCTGTGCTGGTGGTTTTACCAAGGCATCCGTGCAGCAAGGAGTTCAGGAGTTCACACCAGCAATGAGTTTTGGGAGTAACGGTCCTCATTGCTCCAAGGCTGAAGCAGTGGGGCCACAACATTGCTTTGGGTGTTTATTTGGAGATGTTCAAAACTCTTGGTCAAAAAATGTGGCTTTTCATCACATGAAAGGGCTTTCTGCTTGGATGTCCAGGGTTTGCAACTTTCAAGAGTTTGGACATTCTGCAAATACAGTTTCTGTATGAGAATTGCACCTTTCTACTCACAGCTGCCTTGCTGTCAGCAATGAAGAGTTTGAAGAGTCAGGAGGTGACTAAGCAAGAAAGACTTCATAAATGTGAGCTTATGTGAGTTAATGCACTGTCAGGTCCAGCCCCTGGCCATCAGCTTTCTCATTAACTCTACTCTGCAGGGATGGGCCTCTAAGAGTTCATTAGGAAAGGAACTGAGCATCAGTGACTTATGCCAGCCTTGCTGCTAGAGTAAATGCAACCACAGACTGTGTTCAGTAGCTCTGAACACCATGATGCCTTTCCAACCACCACAGCCCTGCCATCTCCAACAGAGATCACTGGGCACCTCAGACTCGTTCTCAGCCTGGTGAGAGCATACCACCACGGGCAGATCAAACACCTTCTCACTTGCTCTGTGCACCGGCAATGCTGTTGGGAGGGCAGATGCTCCCCAAATGAAGTAAAAAACAGATGTTGTTTGTTGTTGTTGTTGTTTCTGTCTAGGGGTTACCAGGGCATGCAGAAAGCCTATGAGGGCAAAGATAATCCAGCAGCAGGTATGTCAGTGACTTTAGGTAACTCCAATCCAGCTCGCCTAGGCCCACACTTCATACCACATGGCTGTGATGGATTTGTCACCAAAAATGACAATGCCACCCTGATCTCCCAGGGGTCTGGCTTCCTCTGACAGCATCATGACAGCATCGCAGGCCGTGCACATGCCCCCTGAGGTCCCCTGGAGCTGGGGAGGTGCCGCCTCGGACTGCTCCCACCTCTGGTGGTGGTGGGGGGAATGGAATCGACGAGGAGCAGTGATGTTTCTGGGGGTTGACACAGCGGGGCTGAGCCAGCGCTAACTCGGATCGCGTGTTAATTGGCGCTGAGCTGGGGACAATCAAAAGCCTTGTTCGGGCCAAAGGAGGGGAGGAAAATTTTATAAAAAGCTCTGTTTAACAAAGAGCCTTGATGGAGCAGATAGGCGTCCTTCTCTTGGAAACAAGTCCCCAAATGAGCAAACAAGGCCGGAGCAACAATCTGATTTTCATGCAAATGATTTCCCTTCAAGAGTACTGCAAGAGCACAAACAAGGATTAGCTGATGTTATTTGCATACCGTCGGCCAACTCCAAGCATTTTTGAAACACTATGGCAAAGCATTTCGCTCACCATGGATCGTCCCTTCCGCCCCTTCCTGTGAAGGTAAGTGCTGTTTGCCCACAGAAAGGGAAACTGCAAATTACGGCCTCTGTTGGATAAAGACTCACAGCCTCCGGGGGGTGCAACAAATGCTCTCGTTGCACTTGGTCGTGGGAAGGAAAGGAGCAAATTACTTGCTAGAGGTCATGCAGGGAAACGGCAAAAGGGTTTGAAACAGTACCCGGTGTCCTGTGCTCCTCTCAAATGCCCCTTGCAGCCTTTAAGGGCTCTCCTGCAGAGCTCACGAGGTGTTTGCTCATTCTGAGATGGCAGGTGGTGCAACTTCATGGCTCCGCAATTCCAGTGTTAGGAGGGTGGGGCTGGGATCCCAGAGGTGCCAGGTCCCCTCAGCTCCCTGTGTGTGTCCCCGGCTGTGCATTACCTCCCTCTCAACCACAACCTGAGAACCATCTGCTACTGCCCCAAAGGCAGTGGAACTGGGGTACGATGCTTGCTAGGTGCTGAAAATCCGTAACAAACTCCCGATTAAGCAGGAATAAAATTCCTTTTCAAGACTCACAAACTGTTTTGTGCTGACTTGGTTGTCTACCTTTCCTCTGCAGAGCCCCAGAAGGCCAGGGGCAAAGAAACGTCAATGCTTTGTTGAGCAGACCACACATCTTGGGTGCGGCCCTGGGCAGCCTGGTCTAGTATTAGATATGGAAGTTGGTGGCCCTGCCTGTGGCAGGGGATTGGAGCTTGATGATCCTTGCAGTCCCTTCCAACCCAAGCCATTCTATGATTCTGTGATCTCACAGGGAAATGTGAAGGAGTGTGCATGCATATTGGAAAAAAATCAGGCTGGCCTTTGCTGGAGGTGCTGAGCAGTAATGAGTCCATACTTAGTTCTTAATGAGAGGAGAAAAGACTCACTCTGAAGAGGTGTTTCCAAGGCTCTGCTTCAGCTGCTTGATTCCACATAAAATTTACTGCTCGTGTGCCTATTTCCCCAATGGTAGAAGAATTTTTACCGTATGACAGGTAGAGCAGCATTTAGTCACAGAAATGAGTACGCTAGAGATGATGGCACTGGGCAGTACTGTATCTGCCAGCACCTCCATGCCATGTGCCAGCACAGTGACAGACAACAAACTGCTCCCCAGAATGACCCATGGCACTGCAGACTTGTTGGGGGATATGGGGATGGCATGAAGATGTCATCGATAAGGGCTTTTGTCTTGGAGTTTGGTTGTTTGGGTTGTGGCACCATCCATGAGTGATCATGGCAGTGGGGTTGATCTGCTTGCCGTGGATTTAAACTTGGGGTAACCAGTGGATTGGGAATTACTCAGTTACATCACAGTGTGCAAGCAGAGGCAGGACCACCTTGGTCAAGCGTGGCACTTTGTTTTGCTCTTCAGAGATCACCTGGAAATTGAGGGCAGTTCAGAGGCCATAAGAAAGTGCGGATGGCATGCTAAAATCTAGGGCTTTTCTCTGATCAGATTTTTTAATAGGTTTGCTGCTGGTACAGAGCTCTGTGCTTAAATGTTCCCTTTTTCTCTAGCAGATGACATCATCTGGTGTTATGAAGGGGCTTTTCTGTCCTGGCAGTGGCAGGCTGTGGCTGGATCCTGTCCCAGAGGGAAGCAGGTGTTTGCTCAGAGCTGCCCGCCCCCAAAGCGGGGTACCCATGCCCAGCAGCTTGGTGCTGTGCCTGGCTGTGCATCCTAATGAGTAGTGTGGGGCAGGTGGGATGCTCTGATTGCACAGCCCTTGCTATCCCAGGGTATGGCAAGAGGCTCCTTTCCCCTCCTTTCATGTATGCACAGTGCTCTACGCCTGTTTCCCCTGCACACGTTTATCTTCTAGACAGCGTAAAGAAGATGGAGCCCAGGGAGTCTCCGGGGCCTTTGTAAGGGCTTGATATTGCTGAACTGGGATTTAGGCAAGAGGCGGCATGTGGAGCTAATCCTGCAGCACAATAACCAGCTCTACGCTGTGGGTGTCAAATTTGCTAAATGGAGGTTGTTTATTGTTTGCCCATGTAATGATGTGCACGGGGCTTAGGCCAATTTGGAAATATTAATGAACATGCCAGCGCTTAAATAGTTCTTCAGACAATATCTTCCCTTTGCTCCCAAGAATGCTGTCAAGATACATTCATAAATGGTATGAAAGGTTTTTTTTTTTTTCTTCCAAAATTTAAACTCTTCATTATCTAAGCTGCATCACAAGAAATCTTGTTCACACTGACAGACTGCAACCACAGGTGGGTCCACAAGCTTTGCTCAGCAAAATCAGGTCAGAGTAAGCAGCAAGACATCAGCACATGCTGTCACTGAAGGGATAGCTCTTCTGTGTGGAGGAAGGAGCAGGTGATTTTCAGGCCTTTCAGCTTTCAAAAAGCTGAGCAGTCTGGTCTAACTCAGCCTCTTCTCCTCTATGGAGCAGGATCCTTTTGTACCACTTCTTTTTTTTCCCTCAGCTCTCCATGCAGTGGCACAGCACTGTGCAGCACCTGTATGACCAGTGCTGCAGAGAAAGGTTTTCAGAAGTAACCGTGGGTGAATGCTTGTTTTGCTAAAGCAGAATATTTGATCCAGCTAGATAAGCCCTCTTCCTCTTCTTCATTCAGCAGTCCATGGCATCACAACTTGATGAAAGAGGTAACAGCCTCTTCATCACCTGCTGCTTGGCCCACTGAGTCCCGCTGGGCTGCCTATCGGATGCCCCATCAGCCACACTCAGGGCTTGGAGCAGGAAGCAGTGTCTCCATCCAAGCTCCCCCAGATGCTGGGTGCTGAGCCTTGGCAGTGCTGCACAACTCCTGTGTGTGCTCTCAGACCAGGGCTGTTCACAGCTTGGCTATGATTTCAGGGAGAACAAACCCTGGCTCAAACCCAGCGACCTGGGTCAAACCCAAACATCCTTGCAGTGCAGCACTGCTGTGCAATGGTATCACTACTGCTCCAGCTCCTCAAACCACTGTCCTCTTTTTGTGTTTCTTTGTTTTTTAATGAAGGAAGATGTTAATCTCAGCCTGGAGGTGATGCATCCCATGCGTACCAGCAACACCTCTTTGCATAGGATTTGTTGGGATTGCTTAACAATGCATGGGGGCCAAAAGTAGTTCTAATAGACCAGAGAATCACAGAATTGCAGGGTTTGGAAGGGTCCTCTGGAGATCATCTAGTCTAACCCTCCTGCTAAAGCAGGTTCCCTACAGTAGGTTACATAGCAATGCATCCAGATGGGTTCTGAATGTCTGCAGAGAAGACTCCACAACCTGCTTGCATCAGTACCAGGCCCCTTAGGGTGTCCTGAGTTCTCCAGACATCTCATCAGGCTCAACACCTTCTCCCTGTTCAGTCTTGCACTGGTGCTAGGGAGTCATGCCGCCTGGGTTCCAGCCCTACAGTTCTTCCTGTGCAGCAGCCTCCTTTTTGGAGGGGAGCCACTGCCAGATCCCACCTTCAGCACTCTTGCCACTGTCAGCATGAGTCCTCTTCTGGTGTCTTTATCTTGCAGGCTCACACCATTGCAGCCAGTCAGGCAGCCAGCCCCTCAGCCTTCCCGTGTCTTGTCTGGAGCTGCTGGAAAATACCTTTTCCAACATCAAATCCAGGCAACTAGCGTCACACCAAAATTAAGAGTTTTGCATGAATCTCTGCTGACCGGCACTGCTTCTCTCTCTTATTTTTGTCCTAGTTGAATTCCGTATCATATCCTCTGTTGTCTGGTCTAGGACTGATGTCATGCATCCCATCTATTTTTAAACCCTGACACACACTTAGAGCTTTTCCAGCCCCTGGAGCTATGCTGGCACCTTTGGTGTTATTAAAAATAATGTCAGTGGTCAAAGATCTCCCAGCCAGCCCTGTGAAGGACTGCAAAGTAGAAACTATCAGGGCTTTGCAATTGAGAACTATGTATCCCTAACAGCTTTTGTCTATCGCCCTTCCCAGCGATTCACTGGAGAGCACTTTTATCATCCTTAATGATCACAGTATACCATCTTTTTATTCTCAAACATGGCACAAAAATATGAATTCAACTTTCAGCGTTATCATTAGTGCTTCTTCTAGAAAACAGAGAATACAATTATAAGGATTTTTTTTTCCCGTTGTATAATGTGTTTCTGTATTGTCCATTCTGAGACCTGTGGAATTTATTTATCAGTATGAGAACTACCAGTATGTTTCCTGATGTTTAAATATGTGCAATCAGTGTTGACTTTTAGATGCATCACTTAGGTACATAATTTGCAAAATGCAAAGTGTTCAGGATGCTGCACATAGCAGAAATGAAATTCAAATAGAGTTATCTTGCCAGTGCCATTAATCTCACCCTAGTGAGGCCTAAATCACAAGAGACACCACTTTTTTTCATTTTTACTAAGTCTGAGTTAATTGAGATAGAAAATATCCATGCCCACACAACAAAGCTGCCTACAGAGTGGGGATGTAGCTTGTTCCAAGAGGTAAGGGATTATCCTCAGGCCCAGGAGGCAAAGATTTCATCACTAACTCTATTTCTGTGATTCCCTCAGTTCCTGGGAAGTCATCAGCTGCCTGTGGCTCAGCAACCCTGCCTGATAGCCAGGATGTGACATCGCTTCCCTTCCTCTCGTGAGCATTTGGGACTCCTGCAAAGGGAGATCTCCTGCTGCCACAAGGCTGTAGGGTGGTATCTTTAGGAAAGTGAAAATGATCTGAGTCAGTGTGTGCCTGGTGAATGGAGGCCTCTTCCTTTGTGCCACCTTGCCTTCACATTTGCGGTAGCTCATCTAACGGCAGTTTGCTTTTGGTGTGAGATTTGTTGAAAGGCACCCAAGATGTAACAGGCACTTTGGGGCAAGAAAACAGAATTCATTGCTTGTTCATCTTTCAACAAACTCCCTCCCTGGACAGTGGGTTTCAGACCTTTACAGTTTCCATTCTTTTCTCCCCATAAAGAATGAGTAGAGTAAGTGGAAAGGAAAACTGAGACCAGGAGGTGTCTGGATTCAATATGGGATTTATTCGTTATGGAAAGATCAGCTTTAATTCAGACCACTCCAGCTGGTAAAACTTTCACTCCACAAATTCAGTGTGAAACCAAATGTGTTCCTTGAAACAGCTCCTTGGAGGACTTTCAAAGACACCGGTGGGTCAGATGTATCCAATTAGTAAGGGCCTGTGACAGCACGTGGAGCCCTGAGGGGCAGGGAGGGGATCTTCCCCGCACATCCTGCCTGCAAAAGGCTGAACTCCGCTGGGGTCACCCCGTGGGCTAAAGTGCAGGGAGTTCATAGTGGGGCTGTCTTGGGGGAGGCTTCTTCAGGCAGTGCTCACATGGGCAGGGAAAAAGACTGTGGGACAGCATGAGCTGAATCGGGTTCATGGCAGCACCTCTAACCATGCAGTGTATGTAGTCACAAAGTGGAAATGTGCATACATGTTTATTCTTGGCTTTTTGAAGCTTCTTTTTGCTTGCTGCTGTTTTGTGATAATGTTTTATCACCACATTATCTGCTTGACTTCTCCTAGCCATGCTCCATGTCATCTGGGAAGGTTTCAGCTTCCATAGCACACCCCACCTCTTGTAGCAGATCTCAAAAGCAAGCTGGTTCTTATTCAGGGTCCCCAAGTCCAAGTTCTATCCTAACTCCCAGTGCTGCTGGGGGAACAGCCCTGAAGTTTGATAGTAGGTACAAAGTCTTCTCTAAATCATAGAATCACGCAATCATTAAGGTTGGAAAAGACCACTAGACCATCTAGTCCAACCATCAACCCATCACCACCATGCTCACTAACCATGTCCCTCAGTGTCACATCTACATGGTTCTTGCACACCTCCAGGGATGGTGACTCCACCACCTCACTGGGCAGCCTGTTTCAAAAAATCATTGTTCTTAGTGTCAGGTGTCATTTCAATGTAAGAACAATCCAAAATTAGTTCTGAGGGGGAAGGTGGTGTGAGGGTAAGGAGTTCAGATAGAGATCTGAGGCAGCGCTCTTCTCCAATATTTCTATAGGCCAGTCAAGCTGAAAAATTGGAAAAGTGGCAGATCTTTACTATCCTTTGAAGGATGATGTGGTGCTAGGCATGGCATCCCACCACATCCCTCACTATGTGAGGAACTGACCAACCCAAACTTACCTAGTGCATCACAATTATCTGATCCAAATCCTTGTCAGGCACCAAACGATCAGTTGCAAAACCCCTGTCTCAGGCACAGCCAACAGCTCCTCATTTCTGCTGTCAGGATGACCTCCGTCCCCATGTGTAAGGACACACCTGTGTTGTCAGTGAGACTTCTCTAACAGCAGCATTCATTTTGCAACAGCTACCAATGACGTAGCACGTACTCCAGATGTTGGGTGTTCATGAGCTGTTCTATGAAGAGGATCACAGCAGCTACCTATGGTGCTGGTAAGTAAGCAGCAGCAGGTGTCTGCCTTGAGCTACGCATGCACCATGCTTCACATCTATCTGGCAGCGATGGTGAGGAGGAGGAATCAAAGTGTAGGAGCCCTTGAGGAAAGGTTGAACAAGTCTGTGCATTTGAGATGGGCTTTGTGTTAGAAAAAATAATAAAACCCAAATATTTTAATAGAAAGATCAGTTCTAGCATTAGTAATCTAGCCAGACAGCAGTGGGATGAGGAGAGACATAGGGAATCTTTGATGTAAAATCAAGGTCATGCCCTGAAAATCAGACGCAGACTTTGGGAGAGGTATGTGAGCCATTAAAATGAAAGGAAACCTGAGACAGTGGCTCCACCAGCTGCCAAAGACACAGCTCTGTGTCTGTGCACACTGGAGCCCACTACCCTCCACGTCTGGCAGCATGGCAGATGCTGCATTGTGGTACCATCACAGCAGAGGATACCTAGAGGATAAACAGAGCTGGGCTAGGGACATACTTAAAAAATTCCTTTCTAGCTGTTAATTTACTGCGAAAGGGGATTCAAAGCTCCCACTGGAGGGAAAGGCTTTGTCCCAGCTGGCTGAGCCCTCTGCTCACTCACTGCGTAGGCATGGGGAGCACAGCCCTACCCAGCCTTCCCTACTCTGCCTCCTGTTCATCTCCCCGCTCTGGTCAGAAGTGCCAGGGAAGGATTTGTTCTACCCTTTGATGTGATCAGGAAGCCTTCTGGATGCTGAAGTAGTCCTTCTTGAGAACACAAGGGCTCTGTAGAGAGGCATGCTTAATACATCTCTACACATCTCTGAAGGAGCACCCAAGCTCCATTCATGCTCATTTATTTGTGCCCAAGTTGTGACTGAGGGTGTTTAGACATTTTACTGCTGATTTCACTGGGCACTGTGGCTTATCCATCACCCCAGTATTGCTCTGACTACAGCGTTGGCCTCCAGTGACCTTTCTTCTGGCATAGGAAACCAGCCCAAAGCCTCCATCCATGTTTCCCTTGCAACCATCTCACCAGCTGTGGCAGGTGGGGGTGTCAGGGTCCTCACTAGGACTGGGCAAGTGATCAGGAGGGTGCCCTGGCACTCACTGGCACACTGAAAAGCTCAGGCATTTTGTGTTTGGGAGTGCAAGCTGCATTTCTTGGTGTAGCAGTACTGGAAATCCTTTCTTATTTCATTCCCTGGGTCTTGCATAAAAATCTTGACTTTGCAGATAAAGAGAGTTCTGTGCACAAAGCTTTTATCATACTCTGACCTCAGCATGGTTTGTGTCAACATTTTCAACTGAATCAATATTTTCTGCTTTTTTTTTTTTTTTTTTTTTTTCAGGAAAGACAGCACAGCAATCCAAAATCCACACTGGAAAGCCCAGCTGAACTGATTTCAAGGCCCCCGCAGCAGTGAGGAGATAGCTCACAAGCTCTGGAGTGAGCTAAGACATAATGAGCTCATGACACGTGTTTGTCTTGGCTTCCACCCACCCCATGTGGGGCTGTACCAGCTGGCAGCAACATGACAAGTGGCTGCATCCCCAACCACAGCACCACAAGAACAGCATTAGCCCAGTAATTCTGAGGCAGGGACATGAGCTACCCACTACAAGAAAGCCCCAGATTGCTTGACCCTAAGTGTTTGCCAGCATGCTACATCTCAACTTTTATTTCAGGGATCACCATTTGCTGTGTCCACATTTAAAGCTGCATAAATAGCAATGGGGCTGCTGATGCTTGGGAATGCTGTCATGTCACTGCTTCATGTGGCATGGTATCATGTGGCAGGATGATAGACTGCCACCACATCCCAGCAGCATGTTTGGCAGTTGGGATAGAATTCCTGTGCCTGCCTCCCAGACCAGGAAAACCAAAACCACAGGCTTATGGCTGGAGTGTGTCAGTGAGGGCATTCAATCTAACAGAGACAGCCCGCGTGCTGCTGAGACACTGGGAACACTGCAGAGCAACATAAAGGGCAGCAAGGGGCTCTGCATCAGCTAGGACCATGAGGTTTGGTACCCAAGGCTGTCAGGCAGGGTGGGTGGAGGAGATACCAAGGCTCAGCTCTGTGACTGCCTGAGCTGCCCATGTGTCCTGCAGTCCCCTTCGTGCTTGGTCACCTCGCCAATAGCTCAGATGAAAGCCACTAGCTGCTATATGCTCAGCTGCGTGCAGAGCTCAGCCCAGTTATTTGGTCAACAGGATAAGAATTGAGATACTTGAGTGTGAGCATCTGTTTTTCCCTTTGTTATTTTTTTAATTTTGGACAAATCCATGTGAGATTGGATGAAGTTCCTGACAGATCAGCACAACTAGACGCCTTCAAACTTTTTAAGGGTCGATTCTTTTATTAGATGATGGCTCAGAAAGCGACCTGGGTTGTACAGTCAGCATCCGCTCTTTATGGGAAGAGGAGTGGGTGGAAGGGGAGAGGCTGCTGCTCTGATTTGCTTGGCTCGGTGCTTGAGCTCACTGAGTTTTGCTGTGTGCCGAAGCCACGTGATTTGTGTAGTTGTGACACAAAATCATAAATCAATCCAGTTTGGCTAGGAAAGTTCACGAACCCTCACTGAACCTTTGGACGAACCTGGGTTGAGTTTCGAGCTCATAAGGAAATCTGAAACCAGGCAGGCTTCAGAAGGATTTGTGTTTCATTGCGAATCCTTTGTAGAGCTCGGCTAAAAAGGCGGCGGTCAGCGATCCCTGGGTTTGGTTAAGAAAAAAGTTGTCGGCTTGAGAGCGTTTACATAGAGCATGGCTGACCTTTAGAACAGCCCTATTGTAGTGAGTGAAAAATTATTATTCTTGAAAACTGCTCCTTGCGCAGCACTGCCAGGAGCTGCCTCCATTTCGCAGAGCTGTCTGACATCGCTAAAGCACCTGCTGGGGACATCCTCCTTTCCCATCACATTTTGTAGATTTTCAAAGGGATTTCAAACCTCTTCGTATTGAAACTATACAATTCTGCTTATCTATTTGATCATTCACCCCCACCCCCCTTTTTCTTTAATCTCAGTTTATAGGCACGGAGGGTTTTTACAAACATCTCAATGCAATGCTTGCAAAAGATTTCAAGCAGTGTCTTCATCTTTGAAATTCTTCTGTATTCCTCCCTGAATGTGAGAGCAGGAATAAAGCAGAAGTTGTTTCCAGGTGAGATATGCCTCTGCCTTGCTGGTGGAAGGAGTTATCCAGCTTCAGGCTTTAAATGAGTTTAGGATGACAATTGGACTAAGCTGAACCTGGAACCCAAATTAAAAAAACCAAAAGCATAGGACTTCAGTCCTTTTTTAACAGCACAGACATGCAGTAAAGGCTGAAAATTATGCAGCATTTTGTAGAGATTTGTATCTCTCATAAAGCAAACTGTGCTGACGCAAATGACTGGGGAAAAAAAAAAGCCAGTGTTATCCTTATTGACAAACAGATTGAATCTTTAGAGGAAAGGGATAAAAAAAGGAGGACTATGAAGAGCCTTGCTCAGGAAGAAGTAACGTGATGCTCAGATCCTGAGCCGGGAAGTTCCTTTGGGCCAGGCAAAATTCACTTGGGAAGTTTAAGGGAATAATGAGCTGAAAACTTCTAAGTTTTGTACAGCTGTTCCAACAAAGCCAGTGCTCTGCGCCAACTTCATTTTTCAGAGACATGGATACACCTTGTGGAGGCTGCATGGGGACTGGACCCCCAGGACTGAGAGCAGAAACTTGGGGAGCACTGGGCCGTGCTGGACCATATGTGCATTCCTGACAGTCTTCCTTTCAATGAGTGGGTCCTTTGGGCCCCTTTCTGACCACCACTCCACATGCATGCAGGTCATGAGGGACAAGGGAAATCACACTGCACTTACAGACTTACGCTAAGTTTGGAAATTGATTTGCAGATTTAAAACATAAAGTGGAAACCATTTTACTCTGTGTGTTAGGGTAGTGGAGTCAAATCTGTTTGCCAGAGGAACCCCAGGAGTAAGGGCTGGGAGAGAAGACAAAGAAGGCAAAGTATCAGGCTTGGGCTTGATAGATCATATGTGGTAAAAAAAACACCACTGCCACATTAAATGGACAGGGAGTAGGAGTTCCTAATGTCCGGAGCTGGAAGACCAAGAAAAAGCTATAGACTGAGGATATTTCTGTTAAGACATTAGGTGAACTTTTCTTATCAAGCCAAGCAAGATGCAAGCTGCAAAGAGTGTGCTGGAGTCAGAGTGGGCTCAGTGATGGTACTTAATGAAGAACCCTACCAACACACTCTCACTGCTGCTGGTGCCCATTCCAGCTTTCAATGGATACCAGCTTCCATTAGCTGTATGTCACTCTTACATCATCCACAGCCACAACATCAACTTGAAGAGACTATGCACTGCATTGAAAAATCTGCAAGCCTTAGAAGCATTGAGGGATTGTTGGGTCCATCTGCTCTAAGCCGTGCTCAAACAGGAATATTCCAAGCAGGCTGTCCAGGACTATGTCCAGGTGGCTTTTGAAGATCTCTGGTGTTGGAGACTCCACAACCTCTCTAGGCATCCTGTCAAATCAGTGACATGGGCATCTTGCCTGCCATACCCTCAAGGCTTGCTTTGATCTTGGAGAACCAATCTGCATGAGATACCAGCACTTACTTCACGCAAGGCTGAAATGGGTAACTCATTGGACACCTCTTCATCCTAAAGCATCCCTGCTGGGAGGGATTTCAGGACAGCAGCATAGCTAGGAGATGGGTTTTCTAGGAGAACCACTGCAAAGATGCTTCCACTGGGAAGATTTTAACGTGGAGAAGACTCCTAGAAAGCTATAAGAGTGGGAGTTTTGCCATGAGAAGTTGGGTGAGGACTTATTCCTTGGCTTGGGTAAAATATTCATGGAAAGTAAATGTGGTTATTCCATACCTGCCATCATCAACATAAGCAGGAACAAGCTGAGGATAAATCCCACGTTTCATATCAGAGCCATTCTGTCTCGGAGATTCCAAGTCCTGTATACATAGCATTTTCCACGTGTGTGCATGTGTGGTCCACAGCTCTTTGTTATATACTGTGATTTTCCCCACCCCTCTACAGAGATAAGTAGGTAGGAGGCAGTTGTTTGGATAAGTCAGTGGCAGGCGATAAGATTATAACAAAGCCACTGGTCTGCAGTGGAAAGTTTCTACACCATATGCAGGGATTTTTATCAGAGCTTTACAAATTGCCTTTGTTTCATTTCAAGGGCTTAACTTAGCTCATCCTCAAAGCAAAATGGTCTCATCCTTCCTGTCATCTTACAAGATAGAGGAAGTGGTGGTAAGCGTGTGTGTTCTCTATCAGGGGCTATCTCCTTAAAGCAGAGCCTGGAAAGAGCTGTATTAATTAGCATTTTGTGTTTCCTTTCTTCTTTCCTTTTTGAGTACTATGGCAAAGGAGGCTCCATTTCCTTCTTTGTTCCATCTAAAACCAGGCAATTCAGAAACTGGGTGGAACAACTCTGACTGCGGGATCCATTCACTTGCTCCTCTGCAGAGAACGGTGCCCATCTGTAAAGGATCAACATGACGCCACTTCCCCTGCCTTGATGCTAAGTCTCAGTGCCTGGCCGTAAAAAATGCGAAAGAAAAAGAAAAGAACGAGGGAAAAAAATTGCAGAATGTACAGACAAGAAGAATGGGAGAAAAATGGCTCATTGTCCTATTTACTGGCCAAAGGAGCTGAAGAAGCAGAGAACCTTAGAGGTGTTCCTGATACTCTATGTGTCTCTTTTTTTAAAAATTTTTTTTCCAGTCTGAGGGCTTTCTGTCTGTCTAAACACAGACTCTTTATCTGCCACTGGGATGGTCACAGATGAGGTCCTTCAGGAAAATTACTGCATGTTAAATCTGCCTGTCTTAATCCATACAAAATTGCAAGTATAGGTGGGCTGTGAGTGATTGAGGCAGGCCAAAGGGGAATTAGGCAGCAGAGCAACCATCTCTCCCTGCCCACTCAGTGGCAACCCAGTGTTTAACCACTATGTGATCCTGCCAGTCCCATGCTCACAGTTTACCAACAACCACCTGTTGAAAGAGCTTTGCCAAGCTAAACTGACCCAACATTAACTGCAAAGCTTATGAGCAAGGAGTAAATGGAGTAATTGAAAGACTGGAGAAATGTCTAGACCACTTAGATGGATTTTTGTATTTAAGAGAGAGTTGGCTTATGTGTTCACCAACAACTCACCAACCTCAGAAGAGAGTATTTTAAATCTTCAGCCTGATACAGTTCTTGAAACAAGCACAGCATCTCATTAAAAACCCCAATCCCAAGCCCTGCACAGCCTATTAATAGTCTACAGACCACTTTAGAACCTTTCAGAACAAGTCTGTGTGACATTTATTCATGCTTATTAGACAGGTAATGAAAAAAAAGATGATTACAACACAATCCTTATATACACAACCTTTCTTCCAGAAGACAATCCCTGTCTGTGAGTGGTGTTGGAAGAACCTTCTGAGAAGTGGTTTCAGTGATAAGAGAGTGAGAGGTTGGCTCAGTTGATAAGCTTTAAACCCCATTATTTTACCTCCCTGTCAAAAGGCCACTACAGATGTGCTGAACAGTGGCAGGACAGGTTCCTTCTCCTGCTGCTGAGTGCCTTCAGTGGACACATGACCCTGGAGGGGGAAGATGTACTTCTTCGTCCATACAGAAGGTTCAATAATAGGGCAAGCGGCCCACAGTTCCATGGACATCACCACACCAGATCCACCCATGTGCAAGTGTTTGTCCTTGTGTTTGCTGATGAAGATGGTCCTCATTCAATCTGACAAACCAGAACGGAACTCCTTCTGTACAAGACAACTCTCAGGAATAAGAGAAACACTCGGAGCCACGCCACTTCACTGGGGTTGGGAAAAAAGGCAGTGAGGGAGTGTCAGGATGCTAGTGAGCACCACAGTTCTCTTGCTCCTTATCTCTGGCCTTTGAGATAGCAAGTCTGGGCTGGTCCAGGACCTCCCTGGACATACCTGCAGTGTCCTCACCCACATCTGACTCATTTTAACCAAGAAAACTGCACCCTGGGAGAAAGCAGTGCCGAGGATGAGCTGAGGGCTTGCTCCTGTCAGAATGATCCTGCCAAAGACCTCTGCTCTGCCTGCCCCAACGTGAGCAAAACAAGGCATCAGTCAGTTTCTCTCCTTCTAGCCCCATGTCTTGGCCCAAAACCTTTGCACCAATTTCCACATTTGTAATGAGTTGGAAAGTTAATGAAGTGGACACAGAGCAGTTTGTTGGTTACAAGTGTTTGGACAAGATTTTGTGTATGTGTGTGCATTTGAGCATAGATGTGTATACACACAAAAACACGCATGTGCACTGATATGCATATATAGATATTCTGCAAAGGCTTCCATGCTAAAATAGATCTAAACACACTTATATATCTGGTTAACCATCAATAAGGGAATTCTATGCTCAGAAGTATTCTGCGGGAAGTGTGGGGAGGGTACAGGCTACTTTAAGAAGAGGGGAGTCCCTCTCTTGCTTTTTAGCTCATGAGCTTTTTTTTTTGTTTTTTTTTGGTTTTGTTTGTTTGGTTGGTTGGTTGGTTGGTTGGTTTTTTTTTCATGTATGACCACAACTTCCTGCGAATGGAAGTTCCATAATTCTGAACAGGCTTTGGTCAAATGCTTCTAGATGCAGATGTCTATTCTTCTAATTAGGAAGAGAGGAATTGTGGTATTCACATTTTTTAGAGTTCCTGTTGCTGAGGTACAGGTATTGGACCTCTCTTAGTTCCTGATAAAGCATGAAAGTGCCATTACTTTTAGTATGGTCAAGAGGGGGTCTGCTGCAGACAGAGACATACTGAGCCATGTATGTGCAGGCTAGCCCTTCCAAAGCCAGTCTGATCTTGTTGTTGTTCAATCCTCCTGACTGCTGTTAATCAATTAATATATGAACTTGAGACTCAAATGGAGGTGGGTTATGAATATAGATTGTGCATTGCTTCCCTACAGGAATTCATGTAAAAGCTGTCATTAACATAATGCATATACAAGAGTCCAACAAAAAGCTATTAACTTTTGTATTCATCCAGCCGGGCTCAGTAAGTGCTTTACCATCAACAGTCTTGCTGCACTTGAAATTAAATATGTGTGTCAAGGTTAGTGCTTCCTGGGTTGAGAAACTGAACCAACAGAATGCTAACAGATGTTAGCAATATGTGTGTGTGGGAGGGGAAGATCACACCTGACTCGTGTCAGCACTGAGCAGTGTTTGGAGCCTGGAGCTAATCATCTGCAGCAACCTCATTTTTAAGAAGGGCAAACCACCTTCGTGTTCTCCATGGATGCCTTTCCCCTTTTGGTATGCCCTGATGGACTTCCTGACACAGAGCAGTCATTGAACACTGCCTGGCCTCAGGCACCCAGAAGCCAGCGCGGCCTCTTGCAGCAAGGCAGAGCTATCTGCAGGAGTGTCTCTGGCTGGGAGTTTCTTGCAGCCTTCAGATCCCTGCAGCAGCTCAGGGATGGGCTGGCAATTACCACTCCCCGTCCCTGTCCCCCAGACAACCCTGTGTTTGGAGGTGGGAGTGTTGAAATTATGTTCAAGAGAGCTGGTTTAAGTTGGCTTTAGTTTCCATGGTTATATTGTGTTCTTAAAAAACAAACAACCATTACCTATTTATGAAATGATTATGAGAACAGATAAATGATGTCAGGGAAATGCTCTGTTGAAAAAAAGCTTGCTCAGGTATGAGATCAGAAGACCAGGTGTAATAAAGACAGCTCTGTCCAGAGTGCCCCGGGGCTTACTAAGTGGCAGAAATTCACCGTGACCCTAAATTACACACCTCATGGTATAGGAGGGAGTGTGCTTGGTAATCAGGGAAGCAGTAACATTTGTAAAAAAAAATCCAAGAAGGAGAAAATTTATGCAAGAACTGCAAATTGGCAAAGATGACTATTGTTTAAGAAAATGTAATAAAATAGAGTAATGAGATTATCTGGGAAGCAGTACAGCCAGCGAGTCGGACATCTGTTCTGCGGAGAAGTGTTGGGAGCCTTTTCAAGGGATGTGGTAGAACAGCGACCAAGCCCCAGCTTGATTAGAGGAAGCCGACACAGGAGGATCTTGTCATGCTTAACTACTCTTCTGGAATTCTTTGAAGATACCACTGCCATGACAGATAAGGGCAATTTAGTGGGTAGCAGAATATTTTGATTTTCCAGAAGCATTTGACAGTTTTCCATACATGAGATTAATGGCTTTTGCACAAAGACTTTAAAGAGAAGATAAAACAGTGACTGGAGTGGAAAAATTGCTTAAAAATAGGAGACAAAGCTTGGCAAAAGATTGAAGGAAGCATTTCTGACTGTTTCTAAAACTGACACCACTCCCATTTGTGATGGACCAAATCCCATTATGTGGAAGCCAGTGGTATCTTGCCGCTAATATCAGATTTGCAGAAAGACAATGAAAATAGGAGGTGTCCTGCTTCAGTCTAAGTACCTCTTAATTCAAAACAGCTGATAAATGGGAAGGCAGTTCACCTTCCTCATGCAGGCACACAGGGACAGGATTTTCCTGGGGTCCCCACACCCCAGAATGAATTCCTGATTATCTCATGCTGGGATAGCACACATCATAGCACATGCCACAGCCTGCAGCTGTGGGACAGGAGCACTCCCATCCAACCCCCTGCACTATTACATCATTATATTTACCAAGTTGAATGGTGCGGTTGACATGGTGGAAGGAAGGGATGCCATTCAGAGGGACCTCAACAGGCTTGAAAGGTGGGCTCTTGAGGTTCAACACAGCAAAGTGCAAAGTTTTGCACTTGGGTTGGAGGAATCCCAGGCATCCATAAAGACTGGAAGGAGTGGTCCTTGAGAGCAGCCCTGCAGAGAAGGACCTGGGGGTCTTGGTGGATGAAAAGCTTAACATGAGCCAGCAGTGTGCTCTTGCAGCTCGAAAAGCAAGTGGTATCCTGGGCTCCATCAAAAGAGGGTTGGCCAGCAGAGACAGGGAGGTGATTGTCCCCCTCTATTCTGCTCTTATGAGGCCCCATCTGGAGTACTGTGTCCAGGTCTGGAGCCTCCAGTACAAGAAAGACAGAGAGCTGTTGGAGAGGGTCCAGAGGAGGGCCATGAAGATGATCAGGGGACTGGAGCACCTCGTATGAAGACAGGCTGAGGGAGCTGGGCTTGTTCAGCATGGAGGAAAGAAGGCTGCGAGGTGACCTCATTGCAGCCTTTCAGTACCTAAAGGGAGCCTACAAACAGGAGGGGAATCAACTCTTTGAAAGGGTAGATAACAGCAGGACAAGGGGAAGTAGTTTTAAATTGAGGGAGGGAAGACTTAGGTTAAATGTCAGGGGGAAGTTCTTTGCAGAGAGAGTGGTGATGTGCTGGAACAGGCTGCCCAGAGAGGCTGTGGATGCCCCGTCCCTGGAGGTGTTCAAGGCCAGACTGGATGGGGCCCTGGGCAGCCTGGTCTAGCATTAAATGGGGAGGTTGGTGGCCCTGCCTGTGGCAGGGGGGTTGGAACTTCATGATCCTTGAGGTCCCTTCCAACCCTGGCCATTCTGTGAATCTGTGATTCTGTGATTCTGTGATTCTATGAGTTGTGCCAAAAGCATGTCTTCGTAGCACTGGCCCTTGGGAAAACTCTGGCCCAAGTGGCAGTGCCTGTCCCAAGGATCAATGCCAGGGAGATTATGAGAGACACCTGGGACTGAAGGACCCAAAAGGCCAGTAGACACTTTTAATCAGTTCTGGTAACTTACTGTGACAGGCATTGTACACCTAAAAACCATTGGCATCAAGACCTACTTTTCACTCAGGGCTGGAGAAATCTGCTCTCAAGCCAGAACAACAGCCTGCAGCCACACCAGGAGCCTCTAGTCTCCTGTCCTGCTCCATGTCCTGGCTGTGTATGGACATCTACCTCTGCTCCTGCTCTGTCAAGGGTTATCCTACTCCCACACCAGAGGCTTGCACTTTCCCTTCTTGCATGAGAGTAGAAACAAACAGAATTCATGGGTTGATCCTGTGGGTACCAAAATACAGCCCAGAACACCAATCATGATAGTAGAATCCCAAGAGTTCAAAACTGGAGTCATGTTGTCAGCTCACCAGAAGGACACAGGGGTCTATCATGTTTTTCATGTCTTGCTATGGCTCTGAAGCTGTGTGCCTTTACCTCTCTGGTAGAAGTGTCTCTCATATAGCCTAATGTTCTTCTGCTCTGCCAGACAGTTTGCTGGTCAAATCCACAGATCTAAGCATATCATACACTGGCATAAGATCCTAAAGTGGAACTTGTCTTCACCAAGCACCCCTGTATTTGCACTCAAGCTTAATTAATTAATTATTAGACAAAGACACGTTAGCCTTAACTCACTTTATGAACATCTTCCCACAAGTTTCATTCTCTCTCAGTCCTAAAGGAAGCAGTATACAAAACAGAAAAGCTTGCGATTGATTTTGCCTGAATTCTCTTT
Source organism: Perdix hodgsoniae (assembly GCA_035772895.1). Taxonomy (NCBI): domain Eukaryota; kingdom Metazoa; phylum Chordata; class Aves; order Galliformes; family Phasianidae; genus Perdix; species Perdix hodgsoniae. The sequence goes on from JAPSGF010000105.1 coordinate 277,565, forward strand.
CTTATCTCTAGCCCTCAATCCTGGCTTTTTGGGGGGTAAGACAGGAAAAAATATATCATGTTTGAATGATGGTTGGGAAAACAAACAGAATTTGAAATGTTGTTTTAAAATGCAACTTCCTACCTGTAGCCTTTGTTTTTTCTGGAAGCAGCTGGAGTCTTTGATGACACTTGAGTTCTTAAAAACTCCTTAAAAAATATAATGGAAATAAATCAAGATAAGCAGCACATATGGTAACAATACTGTCTCCTAGTTGGGTTCAACTTGTTCCAGCTGTTTGCATGATTGTGAATTGCGGGGCCAGGAAGACCGTGTCTGCAGTTATGTTACTGGCAGTGACGAACAGAACACTCAAGCAGCTTATTGCAAATGGGTAAGCAGACCATGTAACAAATAATGTTGAGTTCACCTGACCACTGACAGAGTTCCTTTGACATAACAGAGGAAGATTTGGCTTCTCAAACTCCTTGAGTCTACCATTAGAAAAGGTTGTGATCAGCAAACAAAAGAGAAATAATACTTTGGTGTTCAGAGTCCACCTGAAGTTTAATTTCTCTGCCAATGAACCCAGTGCTAAAGTTTAAGATAATATTTGGAGGGAAACAGATGTACTTGGTGGTTATTTTTAAATAACTTCTCATATCTCATAGCCTGACTTTTAAAAACCTTTCTTTTACTTGATGTACATTACATGCAATTACCTTATGGCACAGCTAATATTGGAGATGTGTCTTATCTAGTGACATCAATGAGCTCTTACACAATCACAGAATCATAGAATAGCCTGGGTTGAAAAGGACCATAATGACCATCTAGTTTCAACCCCCTGCTATGTGCAGCCTAGACCAGGCTGCCCAGAGCCACATCTAACCTGGCCTTGAATTCCTTCAGGCACGAAAAAAAGAGAAACAATGTTCTCTTCTGTTGGCAAATCCCTACAAAATGTGATATCATTGCTTAGTTCTTTTGTTGGGGTCATGCCAAGAAAGATGCTGATGTGGTTTGCCTAAAGTTGCCTGCCATGAAATGACAGGCTTGGAAACCAAACCCATCCCAGAGATTTGGAACAGCAACTCCTTAGGGCCACATTGCTTCATCTACTATGTGTGAGTTTGGGGTAGGTCATATCATGTGTGTCTTTGAGCTGTGTAAAATGATTACAGTATTCAAGTGAAAGCATCAGGAGGTCAATGGTGGCAAGAGACTCACTGTCCTGGTGGATGCTTGTTGGAGCAGCACTGGTTAGAAGGCTAGGGTGTGAACTGGTCTGCTCCAACAGCACCCAGTGGGAAAGCCCATGTTTCTCCTAAGTGAAGGGAACTGTCTCAAAAAACAATAAGGTATCATCCACTCATCATGCAACAGCACCTCAAGTATCCAGGTACTGGGTAAACAATAACTGCAACTCAAGGAAATGGCTCAGGCTGAGCTGTGCTCCTCCTTGCCCCAGTTTCTCTGCAGATTAGCTGTCAGGGAGGACAGGATTGAGCACAGCACTCTGATGCACTGGGAGCTTTAATCGGCTGAGCAGAATGTTTGGTATCTGAGTTTATCACCTGCTATATGGCTTTCTGGGATTGCCTAGGTATGAAAAGATGTATTTAAACATGCCTTTAAACACCCACCGCTCTGTGCTTCCTATCTCAGAAACCCTTCAGGCTGCTATAAAGTTAAAATGAGGGTTAACTCTGATAACCAAAGTTAATTGTGATATTGGCAGAAGAAAGGCCTTGGGTAGAGCAGTTTTGGGTTACAGACACAGGAGCTGGCATGCAGCTACCTCACATCTCCTGGAGGAGCAACAGAATAGGCAAGGATTCAATGGGATCACCTCAAAAACATCAGCTGTATGCAGGCACTCCAAATTCACACCATCTCTCTCACACATGAACACAGCATAACCTGCTGTGTTTCCACCTGCTGCACTGTAATTTTGCAGACCCAGCTGACCTTCCCAGGGTCTTCGCACTGTGTCTGCAACAGGAGGGCTTGATCTCTGCTGTTAGGTATGCAGGATTTTTATTCTGTCTTTGGGCAAAAAAACATTCATACTTCAGTTTGAAATAAGAAGTGTTGGAAGCTGTAATTTTACTGAAAGTTTCTCACTGTAGAAAATACATATAATACTGGAAATAGCTGAACATGAAAAAAACTTTAGGAAGGTCAACTGTTATAACCTACCACTGGATACTTACGGTTGTGAAAGGAGAACTAGCTTCAATTAAGGTTCATGAAAGAGAAACGAATTAAGCATAATGAAATCCAGCTGCAAAAATACAACTGGGGCAAAGGATTACAAAGAGGTGTATTACTGAAAAAAAGTGTTGCAGTGGAGAAAGCAGTGAATAGAAATTCAGTCTCCCCTGGAGTATGGTACTTGGAACAGACTTACCTGTAGGGCCTGGACATGGTGAAGTGAACCTCCTGTGTGGTGGAGTGGGCGAGTCTGTTGTTTTGGTATCTTCAAGTGTGTTGGTGGCATCTGAGGAATCATTATGCAAGCTTCAAATGGAATAACTGATGTCAGGCATCACTGTGCTGGTATACCTCTGTCCCTTCCCATATCTTTAATGTTGTTGTTGTTTTAATAGAAATGTAGGACAGTAAATAAATAAATAGATATATATTGAGCTATAACTACTGGCTCTAGTTTTTACCTGCTCTTCCACATGCACACAGTGGCCAATAGCTTAAACAGACCTGGATGACACTTACAACTGAATCTCTCCAATTTCAAGTATGAGTAATATTTGCCAGATCTGAATAATAGAAAAAGCAACAGGAAATATTTTTGCTTCTGCTTTGTACAAAAAGCTTGATGTGTCAGTGCAAGAGATGGAGCACCCTACATCCAGTTGGACTTCCCACCTGCAAAGTTACTGCTTCATGTACAGTCTCGATGTGGAACTGCAATGGCATTGTTAGAGGAGCACAATTACAGGCATTACCCAAAGGAGGCCTGAAGTGACTCACCTGCACCTGCAGAACAAGTCCCTCTGTGCTTGTTGTGCCTAAGACATGCTATGGACCAGACAAGCACTTTTCTTTGAGCTTGCCCTGTCAGCACACGTCTCAGTCTGAAGTGCTGTCACAGGCCATTGACATGGTAGCCACCACTATCAGAGGCAACAAGACAACCCCCCACACAGTATTATTAGCTGTAAATGACACCCAGGTCTTGAATCCTCTGTAAGATGAGAAATAGGAGATTAAAAACCCCATGTGTGGAGGTTGCAATGTTTTATTGTGTTGTTTTGTAGCCACCCAGAGCCAGGGAGACAGGCTGAGTTTTGTTTCAACAACTGATGGGAGCACAGCAGCTGAGCTGATGTCTGTCTCAGGGAGAACTTCAGTTCCCACAGATCAGTGTAACTTAATATGATCCTCCACAAAAGAGAATAGATGACTTTGTTGAGGCCTAGCAAGGATCTCCCAAATATACACTTGTCCATGTTTGTTCATGAAAATGTTTAACACATTTCTTCATTACTGAGTGGCTTCTGAGATTTCAAGAGACACTTGTGTCTTTACTTTTCTATGCAGCTATGAACTAAGACTATAAATAAATGAAGTGGTGACATAATACCTATAGCTAGGTCTTATGGAAGAAACAGCATCTTTGCTCAGACTTGGAGTAGAATTATATAAGAAAAGTAAAAATGTGTGATTCTTCCTGATATGGTCTTAAAGCATCACCTCAAGCAGTCCTAGAGCTTCATCTCAAGCAGTCTCTGCCCTCACTGAGTGATTGCATTTCCCAGGATGCCAATTCTTACACCCACAACATCAGCATACACAGTTGCTCTCATGCCCACCGAAGCAGAGTATAGAAATAGGCAGGCAGCAGCCTAAGGAAGCTGGCCAAAGGCTGTGAGGGAGTGCTGCTCAGCCAGCCCAGTGAAGAGCATGAGCTCCCTCAGCTAGCAGTCCTGCCCTCCACCTCACACCCTGGCGATCATCTAGGCAGGGAGCGGCTGCCAGAGCTCTCTCATTATCTCATTTCAAGAGAAAAATCAGATTAGACTTAAAAACCAATCAGCAGAATTGAAAACATTCAAATTTTCCACAAGCAGTTGAGCAAGCCCTTGGGTTTGAACATGACTGTGTGGAGACCACCACTGCAGCTGGTTGGATTTTGCCTCTCTGCCTGGCAGGATGGATGCAGACCGTGGACCTTTCCTGAAACTCGCCTAGACATTGCTGCAGCCGGCCCAGATTTATGGACAGGTTTTTCCACTGTGACCTTGAGGTCATAAGCTGTCAGTAACCCATCACAACTAATCGCCAGAAGGCTTTTGGCCATGTGCACTAGTGCTACTGAAGTCAGCAAGAAGATCCCCATCAGTTCAAACAGAACCAGGGCTGCAGGATGCAAACAAAAAGCCTGAGACAATGAGCTCTCTTGATTTCTCAGAATAATCTCCCCCTTGACTGGCATAAGGCAGTGTTTATTAAAGCAGACAGGCCAAAATTACATAGCTCTCCTGTGAGGCAGCTTTCTTTCCATTGCTTGTTTAACAAAAGCAGAGAAAGCCAGTGTTCACGGCATGGCTGATATCTAATAAATCAACAGATTGAAGGCATCGTTCCAAATAGACAACTGTGTTTATTAGTACAAGATACTAGAAAAAACACTCTGTAATGAAGATTTCCTCATGTCTTTGTTTAATGTTTATTATAGCCTCTCTTCTGTGCAACAAATAAAACTGACACAAAGATCACTAGAGTCACAGCCACACTTGGATGTTTTTGAATGTCGTAGAGTAACCAGCAAGACATGGCAGTGTAGCAGGAATTGCAAGGAAGGAGGTGTTGCTTCATATTATAAGGAAAATCAACACAAATTTATGAGGGTAGTTTCCTGAGAACTGATCCCAGGTGTACAGCAAAGCTCCCTGCTGTTTCAGCTGGAGGAAGAAGCCTGGAGAAGCACCTGATAACTGCACACCCAAGGACTACTGCACTCAGCAAAAACACCATGCTGGGTGCCACTGACACCCATCTCCCTTGGTGGCATTCTTAACTGGTCTGGAGCATGATCTGGGCTTCAGCTCTGAGAAGTTGGCACCTGACATATGCATGTGGGCCATGAAATGGTTGGCCCTGGGGAGGAAACTCAGCAGAAAACCTACACCAAAGAGGAAAAAAGAAAGAAAAAGAAAGAAGGAAAGAGAGGAAGAGAGAAAGAAAGAAAGTGAGGGAGGGAGGGGGGGGGGGGAGAAAGAGAGAGAGAGAGAATCAGGTTGCCAGGAAAGGAGATTAGTGGCAATAAAGTATCCTAAATTTTGAGGTAAATTTAACTCTAGGAAATTCTTTTGATACATTCGTGTTTGGTCTGCTTAGCCACAGTTCAGCATTGAACACAGCAAACGATCAGCATCAACAGAAATAAGACCATGAATGTCTTGATTTAGGAACCAGAAATAGAGTCCACAGCGTTTGTGGACTTTAGACATATAAAATGTTTTAAAATAGTTTCATTACCAAGTGAAGCTGCTCAGTCTTGTTCTTCTGCAAAAGTGGTCGGGGGGGTGTAGAAAGACATTCTGTGCAAATTTTTGACAGTGTTAAAGGGCTATGTATATAAACCTTTTCCAAGGGTTTAGTAATCAGCTCAGGTTAACAGCATGAAGCATAATAATTAATCTGGTTATTATTCTATGTGAAACACCCTGAGGCAGTATGTATTGACTTGTTAAAAAACAGTAGAAATGCAGAATTAGAAGGCTGATTTAAAAAAAATAAAATAAAATAAAAAAATCCCCCGTCAGATTAATCAGAATGTTTTGTTAATTACATGCTATGCAAAAATACTACCTTGTCCTCTTGATAGAGAAAAAAAATAAAGAACTCTACAATGTGTATTTATTCTCAAGAGGAAGCAGAAGTATGAAGAACTGTCAACATTGAATCTCAGCCTTACTGTGTACTGCAGTACTGCCAAAGGCAACAGCGTAATGATCTGCAAGACCCAAATTCATCCCTGGTATTGTTCAGCTCTCACTGGTGGAGAAACAGCCCGGACAAGTTTGTCTCATAGAGATAAACAGACCAGCACAAAAGATATCTGCCTACAAGAGCAGAGCTCAGTGTCCCACTGCTGGGAGAAGAGAGTAGATACCACTACCAGTTGTTGGTTTGACCCAGGCTGTGGTGCAGAAGTCACTAATTCTCCTTGTTTATTCCATGCAAAAGTGCTAGGTGTTTCCCACTGCTGGCTGACCCAATCCAGCCATGAGGTGGTTTCACCAGACTCTAGCTCAGTAGAACTTGAGTCCCTTCCCACCATTAACACCAGCTGGGCACAGTTCATCACCTGCAGAACAAGAGTAAGGACTTCAGTGACCAACTACAGGAGCCCAGAGAAGAGTATGACAACAAGGCAAATATGGTGATACTTCTTAATACACTCTGCCCTCCTCCTAGCTCATTTGTGGTTCAGCTTCTCCATATAATAATTGTTTTTGCCTTTCATAGACCTCAGTGAATATTTTTTCCCCTTACAAAGTTCTCTAATATCTACAAGAAAAGCAAATCCTTCTTGAAAGCCCATCACTCCCAGTGTCTTCTTGTGCACACTATCACTGTTCCTTCTTGATGGTCCCAGCTTCATATCAACAGATACAAGATGCCAGTTTTATCAGGTCACACAGAGATCTAAGCTCTTGACCTCACACACATACATGCATTTGATTGCTGGCCCTTTCTTGCTCCATCCTAAAAACCCTTGCCTGCTGACTCCAAGAGAACCACCAATGCCTCAGAGCCACACTGAATCAGCACATCTTTGCAGTGTCTCTGTGTTTGGCCAAGTTAACCGGAGAGCTCAGTGAGCTTATACTTTGCAGAGCTATGCTGGCAAACACTTCCAGTCTTGAACCACCCACCCAGATTCCTACAATAGCACAGATAAACTAATCTGTGCATTTCTAATGTACCTGTCATGCAGCATGGAGATACTGTGATATCCAAATCAGTGGAAGCTGTCAAAGCTTTCCAGCATGACTTTCCTTGGATTGGGATAGCTAACAAACATCAACAAGAGCTAGGGCTGCTGTGGAGCTGTAAGCACACAGCTTGTAGCACTGCATTTTGCAAGGAATCCATATAGTTAATGCGAGCTGCTGCTGTAGGTGTTCCTGGCAATGAGGCAGCAGGAGCTGGAAGCATTATCTGAAGAACAGCCAGATCTCACACAGCCCAGTAGGCTGATGTTAGTTTTGATGGTCTGCTTCAGAGCTTCTCAAAAACACTAAAATACATGTGTTGCTGTTTATCTGATGTCTTCTTGTTTAAAGAAAAAAAAAATACAAAGAGAGAGAGAGGAAAAAAAAAAAAAAGGCAGAAGTGTGTGGGAAAGAAAATGGGGCTGATATCAGACATTTGCTATGAGAGCCAGCTCTCTACTTGACTAATTTCATCTGTGTTCTGCATGGCCTTTGGGTAAAGCTGACACGGATTTAAGTGAATGTTTTCTACATGGAAAAGAAAGAAAGCACAAGAGAAATGTAGGTTGTGTTTCAGGATATGATATTCAAATGTCATGGAATTTTTCAGATTAAATAAGTCAAAAAGGACTGAAAGTTATGGTATTTCCAGCATCTGCATGCTAAGTAAGACCAAGATTTTTCTCTCTTTCCCCTTCGTGACCATAAACACCATGATCACATCTCAGAGAGTAGGTAGTCAGCATGCACATGCACTGCAGATACATGCGGCTACACAGCATAGACAGAGACCGTGGAGAAGGTGCAGGCCAGGACAGCATTCCAGGAGGGAAACAGATCCATGCTGCTGTGCATCAGGACACAACTTCAGCTGTGCTCAGTGCTGAAGGCGTAAAAGGGATCCAGCCTGAGGAATTCAGGCCTCTGTCACGAAGGGCAGAACACTGCCCAAGAAGAGCATCTTTGCTCTCCATCAAGAGACTGTCTTCTAGGAACAGCATCAGATCTGAAATCAAAGGTGAATCTTAACGCAAAGAGGCAGATGCCAGCTCTAGATGTCTGTGCCACTCAGGCAATTAGCTGACAAATATAAACCAGATCTCCGTGTTTCAAAGCTCATTTGCATTGCTCCTGAGACAGTCTGTCGGGAAAGCATGTAATTAGGTTGAAACTGACAAGATTTATGCACAGAGGGGGAAAAAAGAAAGAAAAAGAGAAAAAATGAAGCCTTGGAACACCCAGGCGAGTGGCATTTCTGGCACAAGCAACCATCAGAAGACAAACATCAGTGGGGCTGCAGAAGCAGTGAGGGAGACATGGATACGACCTCTCCAAATTCAGCAGGGGGGATGCTCACAAGCACCTGAGCATTGTTGGTAGCCTTGTCAGAAGGCAGCTTTTGGCAGCTGAGCTGCAGTATCTCCGGCCCAAGCTGCCACCCACCCACTCAGCTGCATGAGCTAGGCTGTGGGGCAGCTAGATCAGGCTTCTGCCTGGGCAGGACTGGGCCTCAGCTCTTCACGGGTGCTGTGCGAGAGCCTGCAAGTCGTAGCTCTCTGTTCAATAGACACTTTCCTTCTTTAAACAGGAGGTCTGTCATCCCAGGATCACATGCAAGCTCAGCAGTCACCACAATGAACAGACCCACTGGCGCTGGGATTTCCCTCTCACTCCTGCTTAACTAGGTTACACGGCAAGTTGCCAAAACCTGTACGGCTGCCTTTCCTCACTAGCAAGAAAATTCCATTAAATTCACTCCTGGGGTTGGCATACCTGCTATTTAGGCATAAAATCACTGAGTAAAATCACCTGCTTAGCTCTGAACGCTAAGAAGGAGCTATTTTCCATTTGTAAAACTCAGAACTGTGACTAGAAAATACAGCTCTGCCATGCAAAGCATTGTTAATTCTGCTCTGCGGTGAAAGACTTCAGTAATTAAGTGATTAAAGCGTTTTAATAGTTGTTGGAGATTGTTCAATTGGCGTGGAAAAATGCATTCCTTCCTTCCACTTTTCCTCTTTTGGCATCACTGTGACAGGAACAAATGGAGTCTGAGCAGCTGACTTTTGAGTCTGGTCCTTTAGTCACTGGGCAGTGATTTTCAGCAGGCTGTTCCCACAAAGCGCTGTCCTTCCCATCCTGCAGGAAGGATGGGGTTGGCGAGGAGGGCCCCCAGCAGCCCTGCCAGGCTACTGCCCATGCCGCAGGCAAGCCCAGGGCAGCCCCTGCAGCTGCATTTTAACCCAGATGGGTTAAACGTGTCAGAGTTCCCCTGTACAACTGACAGCTAATATATTTGCATGTGAATTAGCAGTAACAAAGAGACGCGGTCAGCTGTGTTGCCTTTGTCTCACTGGCTCCACTCCGCTGTGGTGCATGACCCCAGGACTTGCAGCAGTGAGCTGTCGATTCCCAGCCATCTTCCCCAGGATGCTCACAACATTTCGGTCTCTTTTGTATCCTCTTATAGTCCTGTAGCGTAACGGTCCTAATCTTTACCACCTACTTCATTCCTTTTAGGAAGCTGTCCTTTACTTTCAGTTGTTCTTGTTATCATGCCAGCTGTTTGCAGAGATGGACTCAGAGCTACACTGTTATCTTTCAGGATACCTACCCTGGCAGCAGCATTAGCTGTCTTCTTGCATCCTCTATTTCCTGATAATTTCCAATATTTAATTGTTGTTTTACTGCTGCTGAGGACAGACCTAGTGTTTTCATGAGCCTATCTGCTCAGAATCCATCCCATACACACAAAATGGGGCTTCTCCCCTCACATGAACCATTTAACACTGTGATGTAAACCTTTTGCTTCACGGTCTAGATCATTTATCTACAATAATTTGATTTGCTTTTTTATTGCCAGTCCTTCTCATCAGGTCCCCTTGCAATCCCTATAAATGTTCATTTCAATACCTTGGATGACTCCGTATTACTAGAACAGGTAAACTCATGACTCCTTTCCCTTTTCATCTCACTTAAGAATATGTTGAACAACCCATACTTGACACAGATGATTAGCCCAGACAAGGGACCTGTACAATACCTTTGGTGACTTCCCTCCACTGAGGTAAATTACTCCTTACTTCCACCCATAGTTTCCTAGCATTTAGCCAATTACTTGCATGGGTTAGGAGCTTACTTCTTGGCAACGTATCACTTAGTTTCCATAAATACTTGTATGAAGAGACCACTTAAAAACTGAGGAGGCTGTGTCCAGTAGCATCACATTAGCTGGCCTCACCAAAGTGCCCCTTGAGATTTGTTAGGCAGAAGTCCCCTCACAGAACCCAGGGTGACTCTTCACTACTTGCCTGTTTTCATGCGGTGCCCAACAACACTATCCCATGTTGCAGCCTGATCTAATTTGCCTGGCACATATGTCAGACCTGTCATTTCCTAGATTTCTCTCACTTCCCAGTTCCCATTCCTTTTACATGTGATTACGGTCACACTTACATCCCTCCAGTCTTCAGATGCCAATGAATGAGCGTCAATTACTACCTAATTTCTCGACTACAACTTGTACATTGGATTTCATTAAATATTAATTACATTTAGAAATTACAATGCCTGAATTATTCCACTGTCAATATTTTCTCAAGACAGAGACATACAGGTGCTGAATTTTGTGAAGGCCTCAGTTTTACCCAGGAGCGAGAATTAATTACAGATTCACAAGGTAAGCATGCATTTGGTTTGTTTGCCTAGCCACACAAGTTGTTAGCCTTTCAATTTACATACAGCAGGACTTCACTTGCACAGATGCTGCAGAGCGCGAACTAATGCATTCATTTACTGAAAAAGTCATTCTGCCACATTTCTGGGTAAAGAAGTGGCTTATGCGTAGTTTATTTTGTATTTTCTTTCTATTTATGTCTCTCAACTCTATTATTCTTCTCTTAAAAATTCTAGATTTGGAACTGCTACACTGATTATATGTTGACTTCTTGAAAGCAAAATTCACTCGCCCTCACTGTGTTCAGTGGGATATTTGCTACTGCTTTCAATATGATGCCAGCAATTCATTCTGACCTGTTATTTCTCCTTGCAAGCTGTATGAGTTGAGCAACAACTACACTTCTAATCATGCTCCATGCATGAGCACTGCCTGGACCAAACAGCTTGCTGGGGATCACTGAGGGATAAGTGAAACCAGAGGCAGTTAGATATCTTTGACAAAAGAAAACAGCACCCAAGTATGTTTCAGATTTGAGCTTCCAATACAAACAAAAACAAACAAACAAACAAAAAAACACACAAAAAAATGGACAATAAAAAATCCACAACGGATGTCCAAAATCCAGAGACAAAAGAATCTCTAAAGAGCGTAAAGTCTTGGGACAAAACTCTATCAAAACCAGAAAGTAACTTACATGTGATGGTGAACTGAACATGTTGACTAGCAAGCCTAAATCAACCCTACTGAGATAGTAGTACTTACAGATAAGATCTTGACATATTTTAAGGGGATCTGTGTCCTCTGCCCTCATATTGTCTTTATGAAGATGTCCAGACATAAGACCCCAAGAAGTATTATGAAATATCTGAGCAGCCTGTAAAGCACTGTATGAAGTACTGCAGATTGAACAATTGTTTTTGCCCTTTGCTCTGTGCACCTCTCTTGCACTATTTCTGCCTGTAATTACACTTTTCATGCATCAGGCTCATAGCGAGCCTTTGCTAGATATTTCGCCAGCTAACTGCAGATTAGCCAGGTTGTGCTCTTGATTTTGAGATCTCTAACAACCCAGCCCACCATTCACTCAGACATATTCAACAGGGAAATAAACTCTTTTCAGTATTGAAGAAATCCAGCTTTTCATTAGTTAACAATTTTATTTTCCCTCTCTTTAAGAGGAATAATCTCTTTAAGAGAAGAATCGTTTTACAAAGCTTGAGAAACGCACTATTTCCACTTCAGTTTAGATTCTTAGCCAGTTAAGATTAGCTTTAGATGGAACTGACTTTTCATGCTAGACTTGGCTAGGAAAGTTAAGTGTTTGTGAGCAGGAGGAACAAAAAAAAAAAAAAAAAAAAGCTTCAGAATTATGTCCTTTCTGAAACCTGAGGTATAGATTAGTTACCAAAAATGAACATACAGCAATCAGATCTAAATGCCAGGTACCAGTGACTTTTTAGGAGGAATCAGGTGTCTACTTAAGCTCCCCCATTAAATCTGATAATTAAAAACAAAATGCCGAGGTTCCTGAAACAGAAGATTTTCATGTCTGCTTTATACAAATCCCAGACGAGAAAATGAAGGGGAAATATGGAATACTGTGAAATAACTTTGGAATTCTGAATGCAAGAAAGTTTGTTTTTATTAGCTGTTCTTCATGTTGACTGTGTGCCTCTCAGAGCCCTCACCTCAGATGTTCCTGGCATGCATGGCTCACAGTGTTTGCCTTAGCTTTATTCACTAAATTCATTTCATAATAGCAGGAGCACATTCCTGGGGGATTATTACACTTCTGTAGGCTTGGATGTGGAGCTCCAAAATGTCACCTGAGGCATCCTATGTCACCTAGTACAAGGAGGAACTGCAGGCACATTATAACACTCACAGCAGTTTTAGTGTGGATATAGCTCCATATTTACCAACCAAGTTATTACAAGTCAAAATCTAGTCCTGTATTTCCATGAACACATCCAGTTAAAGTTCATTTCCCAAAGTTATGTTAATTCTAAACTTTCTTTCCATATGAGTTCACAGTTAATTAAGCAGGGTTGGGTTCTGCTGTGGCCTCACTTGGGAAGAGCTCATTCTCTGCACTGCTGGAGAAGAGGCAGCTGTGACATTAACAACCTACCTCAAACCTAGTCAGTCTGAAAGGTCGTCCAGGACACTTAGCATCCCCAAAAAATTTGACCAGATCCAATCAGGGGAAAAGGGAACATTTCTGTGATACTCATACACTTATTTGGGCCTGCTTTACCTACATGGGCCACTGCCATGGCCACCCTTCCACTAGGAAGGACGTGACTAGGAGTAGAAAGAACATACTTGCTGATGGTATCTTGTGCAAAGGTCTCTGTCTCCCTTAAGAGCCCATTTAGCTGCTACAGGCTAAGCTTTTCTAATCAAATGCTCCCAGGCACAGAAACTTAATTAGTTTAATTGCAGAAAGATTTTGGAATATCAGAAGGTTCAGAGTTCATTTACTTTTGTCCTTCTGTTTTACTTGCATACGTCCATCTTCCAGAGCTCCAGCCAGGGTTACAATCAGAGGGCCAGAACTGCCTGTGCATGCACACACAGAAGAGATCACACTCAGAAACTTTTGATTAGCTAGACAGTGATTTCATTTACAGACAGCAGTTGAGCATCATCCAGGAAAATGAGTTAACTGAAACATAATTAAGTGCATGTCAGCAGAGCAAGTTGAATTAGTCTGCTGAGGAAATTAACAGGTTCTCAGATACAATAGGGGTTCAAAAGAATCTATAGAAATAGAACGAAGGGACACAACTACCAACTCACATTTCTAATTAGAGAAATAAGTATGAATGAAACACAATTTTCCCCCACATCTCGCTCACCTTTCACATGCCCTTTCACAGAGGGATTTCTACATGCGGGAACATTTCAGGCACATCTCAAACTTGTTTAATCCAAAAGTTAAACTGTGTTGGCAAGTTAGCTCAAGCCGCTCTGGGCAGAGGGAGGCCGCTTTCTGAGGCCGTCAGTCACGCACTGAAGCGGGGCTGTGTGAGCTGGGAGCTCAGCCATGCAGAAAAGCCAGCCTGCTCTGCCCAGCAGCTCATCAAAGCCTGTTCACCGGGAACGCTCGGCAGACAATCCCAGTGCTGAAATCCAGGCTCAAGTTTCAGTTTCAAGTGAATTCAAAGTTCACAAGTGAGGGTATTTTCTCACAGGTAGCGGTAAGCCTCTTTATTCTGCTTTCATGCTCCCAGGTCAGTTCTTCTCCTTGGATAATTAAACACAGTGTGGGGCTGAGGGTCTGTAGGACAAAAGGACATGCTCTGGAAGACACCCCAGAACCTCACCATGGCTGCAGGAGCCCTTGCTTCCCTTCAGTCTCACACCTGTGTACAATTCAAAGCCCTAAACATGCAGCCCTACTGCAAACGTGGGCTCTACCAGCCCAGAACTCCTGTGCTCCAGGACTGCCAGCCCTGCTTTGGCAAGGAGGGAATGCGTGGGAAGCCTCACACCATGTCTCCATACCCATGGTGACCCAAAACCTATAATCTGCTCTCCCAGAACCTTTCCTGACTGCTAAACTGACTTCCCAGCAGCGTACGAATGGTTGAGTTTAAGATCTCCTCCTCACTTTGACTGCTACTCAGTGTTTGCTGCTACTCCTGATAAGAAAAAAAATAATACCTTTCCAAACAAGAATAGAAAACAGCCCTCTGTTTTTCTGACACATATTGCCACAGTCTCAGGTTTAAACCAGACCCAAATGGCCACGCTTATTATTCTCCTGTGGGCAATGAGGAAGCAGTTTCTCAAAGTAGAGATGTAAACTGGAGTGATTCATTGTGCTTTACTTGCCTCATGTGCTTTTTCTAGCCAATTTGGGTAAATACAATATCGGAAATCATGTCCTGTATGAACAATTGCTAACAGCTGCTAAGAACCCCATCACTTTTTGCCTCATTTAATATTCTCTGTAATTATGCTAGTCATAAAGTTGTTCAGTATTTCAGTGGATGTCACACGCCCTTCCACAGAAACCTCAGCAATAATTAATGCTCCATTAACACTTTAAGTGTCTCATTATTATTTATTCATTTAGCATAAAAAATTGATGAAGCTATTTTAGGGAGGAAAATGTTGAGATGGATTATACAAAAATTTGTTTTTTGCATATACTCACTATATCCATACAAAATCTGCAGGACATTTGTTTAGTGACAACTGCCAGTGATTCTGTAGCCTTAGCTATATTCTCCTCCCTGTCTGCTGCCACACCATGATCTCTTGCTCACAGGAGTAGATGCTTAAGGCACTCCAAGAGAAGACCATTGGAAAATGAAGAAATGCTTTCAGGTAAGTCTTTCTTCAGAGAGACCTCATACCCAGGAAGTTTTCACTGTGTTCCCATCTCTATCATATTTCCAGATGTCCATGAACAAGCTGATAAGTTCTCACCCTGTCCATGGGTCAGGCTCTAGATTCAAGAGGACCTTTTGTTTTCTTGATCATTTAAGGACAGAGCCCTAAAAATAAATATTTTATTCCAGCAAAATAAATAAATAAACAAACAAACAAACAAACAAATAAATAATGATAATAATAAAAAAATAACATATATATATTTGATCCGTCAAAGAAAAATGATTTATCTGGGAAATTTTGTTTTGATTTTCACTTTGGTTGCTGAGAAAAGTCAGCCAATACCTGGGCCTGAATGGCAATGTCTGTCTAACTAAGAATCTGTGGGTATCCAGCAGCCCCAATGAAGGAGTCCTGCCAGGGAGGCAGGTGTGATCTGCCTGGGGTCACATAGAAGGAAACCTGTGCCTGCTGGCAGACAAGCTCCCACTGGGAACTTGTGGTGCAGCTGGGAGGAGGACTCAGGTCTCCCACCCCCATGTCTCACCGGTGGGCTCATCCTTCCTGTCCTGTGGGCTCATCCTTCCTGCCCTGTGGCTATGAGAGGCACTTTGAACCCAAGGACTGCTTTTGCAACTGCATTCAGAGCTGTTCCTCCGTGTTTCCTGATGCTATATTGGCTGTAATTGATTTTCCAGCTATTACCATCATCCACAACCCTACAAACAAGAGGTATAAGGCAAATTGCAAGCCCCCCCATGGCTGAGTTTATTAAGGGATGGAGTCCCCCAGTCAGCTCCAGACTGCCACAACTTGGAAGAGATTTTCCTTTCTTACAAAAACAACAGGGAGTTCACTGCATGACCCCCCGGTCCTCAGTTAAGCTATCCTACAGCTGTTGCTGACTTCTAAAACTGGATCACTCAGAAGCGTGGCCTTTGTGTTGAGATTTACTGCTAGTATAAAGAAAAGAAAACCTGCCAGTGCCTGAAGAGACAGTCACACTTTCATTCCACCCTCTCTCCCATCCCACACACACACACATATATATAAATACATGGGTACCTTGACAATAACATCTTGTTATTCATTACAAAGCCTTTGTTATATAAGCCAAAACCATGTATTTTTTGGACACACTGAAACCCAATATATATTTTTTCTTCTTTTATAGTTTTCCTTCCTTGGAGGAAGGCATCATGTGCAACAGGGTGTGCTGTCTCCTTCTCCCCTAAACCTTGTTTTCTTTCCCCTACATGCCATCTGCTACAGCTTCTCTAAAAGAAACACTACCAATGAGGGAAACTGCCCTATCTGGGGCTGCAAGGGCACTTCTAGAAGGGACTGCCTGTTCACCTCTCACACTAAAAGCTGCCATTTCTAGCACTCAACCTGTGCTGAGCTACCTACCATGGCACACAACCTCTTTAGCTTGGCAGGGAATGGCTTCACAGAAAGGCCAGGCAATTTATTACTGCTCACTGTGGAGACTGTCTCTGTGTGTGCTGCTTTCTCTCCCATCCTAGATATTGCAAGATATTGATAGTATAAAAACAGCAAGTGCAGCAAGGTGCATACAAATTGCAAATAATAAGTTAATGGCCATCCTTCAGTGCCCCATGGAGAGAAAAGGGCCATTATCTTCACTAAAGCAAGAAAAAGCATTCTCTTGTGCTCCCATTTTCCTCTTTACTGCAATGTGTAAAATGCACATATCGGTGCCTCAGAAACCTTGCTTTGAATTATAGCTTCTCATTACAGGGAAGAAGATTTAGAATCAGTTTCATCTTTCCTAGAGAACTTTTTGCTGCCTTTCTTTCACAATAGCTGTTCTGCACATTCACTGAGTACACGCAACCCAAAGTGACAGTTCAAGGAAAATGGGTCCAAACTCCTCACCTCTAGATCTTATGTCCAGGTTGACTCCCCAGGTTTATGTAAAGACCTCTATACTTAAATTTCAGCCAGTAATATTCTCCCCTCCACTTCTACTCTGCTACACCAACCCACAGAATGGTAAAACAAACTGTTTTTTTTGCTTCTCTATCATTTCATTATTTTCTATAGAGGTGAGTGCTTTCTTCTTTCCTTGAAGGCCTTAATCCCATCTTTACCAGAGTAATGAGGTGAGGATGTAGCCCAGGCACAGTCAGCTTAACAAGAAGGACAATACTTTCTCCCAGATTGCTTAACACCTTGAAAACAGTGGGCTACCTTATCTCATCACCCATTTACTTGTAGGAAAATCAAGGATTTTTCTCTAAATTATGTGGACCTGGTTTTCACTGACTTCATGGACTTGTTCCAGTTTATGCCAGTGTAACAGAGATTAAAAGCAGACCTGGATGGCCAGTGATTGTTGTCACTACTGCCCTGCATTGGGTCATGGCAGGGTCAGGACTATCATTATCTTTCTGCTTTGATGTCAAGCACTGATGATGTACACAAGCTATCCAAATGTGGGTCTCAATTCAGATCTGAATCTGAATTTTCTACCAGAAAGTCAAGATCCAGACCCAGGTGAAGCTCTACTATGGCAGAACAGTTACAAGGAGAAAATTAGGAAATGTGGACACAAATCAGAAAAGAAAAGTAAAGAAAGAATTTAACTGAAGCAATTCTACATTAAAATACATGGGCTTCGTGATGATATAAGATTGCTGAAATGCTAGAGGGCATTTCTTCAACTAAAGACTCACAATTGTTTCCTTCCTACCAAATTCGTTTCAGATGTACAAAGAAGCAGCAAGCACAGGTACTTGAGCAGTCTGTTCTCTTTGCATACAAGTCTCATAAAGGATTTTGCAAACTGTCTGCAAAAATTTCAAGCACATCCTGGATTGAATTTTCTTAAGCAGAATCCAGCACTGCTCACACCTCAACCAACAACAACAAAAAAAAAGGAGAGAGTGAGAGATTTCAAGAGATACACCTATTTCAACCTATTTGCCAGCCAGGAATATATATAACCTTGACAGGGAGTTAATTTCCCTCAACCTCATCCTGAAGAATCTGTCCATCCATAAAAGTCAGTGGATAATGGCAATGCATTTCTCAACAAAGCTTCCTACCTGGGAAATACAGCTGCCAACAGAGAATGAGTTTGACTGTGAAGAGTCCAGCAAACAGATGCTTTGAGTAAGGAGCCATTACATGCAAATTGAGAGGATTGATGCTGAAGGCATATGTTACTGATCTCAAAAGGAGGAAGAAGGATGCATTCCTGAGCCATTTATACAGGAGCTCCTGAGCTCAGTATACTGTGCTCATGGGGACTTTAATTACCTTGACATCTGCTGGTTGCGATGTTCCTAAAATCTAAGATAAACCACTATAAAGAATCACCTTATGACATGGAAATGATAGATAATAAATCAGAAAAACAGGAGCTATTTTGGATCAAAAGAACTAAGAGTGTGAGGACAATAGGGGAGTTTGTAGTATTGACTACAGTGTTTTTGAATCTGGCCTATTCCAACTTCCCGAGATCATTTGCTAAAAGTTTTGACTGCCTAAGCCAAAATGTTACTCAAAAATAAATCACTGAAAGAAACTGCTACTAAAAGCAATGCCACTGGATACAAAGCCCAAATATTGTATTTCTTAACCCAGTAAGTGTTTTGTGGTATTTGTTGTTGTTGTTTTGAAAATGCCCTCTAAGAGTTGCTTAAAATACACTCTTTAGCTATTTATTTTTGCTGCCACTAATTAGATTATTTTTCAGAATATTTACACAGAACCCTAAATGATCTCTAAACTTAGATCTGCTTGTAAGTATAGGCTTAGCCTCAGTGCCACATGGGAGAGAGTTATGAGCTCTGTCCAGTACTCAGTGTATTTTCAGGGAATTGCCAAGCATGCTGTCGTGTGTGTCAACACAATAACTAGGCAAGCTTGCTTAAATGCTCACTCAGCTCAGTTGATGATTATAGTACAAAGTAAAGTAGCCAAAGCAGAGGATGGGGGAGTTCCTCCCTGTAGACTTTAGGCAGGAAAGGCTAAGTACTCTACTTGGTGAAAAGAGAGAGGGAAAGTCAACTTTGAGGTCAAACAGAGCATAAGTTCAAATTAAGCTAAAAGTATTAGCTTCAAACTGGAGTCTAATGGTAAAGGAACTGTGTACTGAAATTGTTCAGTGGAGCAACTGAAGCTGTCAGGCACTCTGCAAACAAAAAGATAGAGACAGGTAGAGCAAAAAGACATTACAAAGAGTTACTGAAAATAAGACCAGGGTTCACAGATATGGTGGAAACCAAATGATTAGAAGAAGCTGATGAAGTAGACAGTTCTACAAGAACTGAAATATTGAAACAAAGACATCTGGAAATGCAACTACAAAGACTGTAAAACCTCAGTCTGATGGGGTCCCTCTTAGAGAAGTTGAATCCTTCTCTTTTGAATGTCCCACAAAATGTGCATTTTATTTCTATTTCTGATCCATTAGACTCCTGCCACAGAAACCTCCCTCTATAGAGGACAGGGCTAATACTTAACCTTACTGAGTCAAGCAGAGCCAAGCAAGTAATTGAAGGAGAATTAGGCATGAAACAACACTTAACTTTACAACAAAGACTATGGCTCTATTATTTCTGTTAATTGGATCCCCTCTGCATGCATAGCAAATCCTCATTTGTGTGGAATGGGGCTGAAGGCCATGAGCTGGCAGATGAGTTCAGGTGAGCATGGCTGGCTACCTTGCAAGGCTTGTGGAAAATCCATGGTGGAAGTGATACTTGACTTGCATAGAAATGAAAGGCACAAACATGCTGCTGAGTCTTAGTCTTCATGTGTATCTCATGTACAACCTCAGAGGACTGTACAAGGGACTATTGGAAATCCTGTGTTAGTGCCTTTGGGCATATCTGGTATAAACCCCTCAGAGAAGGATGCTGCAATGGGTGGTCTCAGGCATAGCTTTCCCTGTGCCTGACTCGCACAGAGCTTTTATATTTATTTGTAAGGTATTTATTCAAAAGTCTAATGACATTTAAATGAAAAATCTCATGCTGATTAAAAGCAGGTAGGGGAATAGTTGGGAAAATGAAATGCACCATACTTAATCAGATCCAGATGACATGCAGCCCAGGGTTTTGAGAGAACGAAGCTAATGAATATAGTGAGTCTCTGGTAATTAGATTTGAACAGTCATGGAAAAGGGGGGGATGTAAGGGAAGGAGGGGGAGTGAAAACATTGCATAGATCTTAAAAGGAAGAATAAACAAGAGGAGAAAAAGAGCTATCCTAGCAAAGGCTTATAAAAACCCACATCACAGACTGTAACCCTCAGAGGGAACAACCACAGAGCATTTCTCCAGCTTTCCCTTTCACATGCATCCAGTCTTCTTTTCACTCACCATTTCCATGGTCATGCACTATTTGCTTCCTCTCTTCCCTCTACTCTGCATCCCCCTCCTCTGTGTTTGCATATCTCCCTCATTTTACTCTTCCAGATTGAAGAGCCCTTCCCAGACTGTTCCTATTTCTCTTTCCAAAGTTCACTGTTAAAATCTTTCCAGTGCAGTTAGAGAAGCATGGGAGCTCTACCTTGCCCCTTACCTTCCCTTTGGTTCGAGGCCAGATCCTTAATTCTGACTAGCCCTGCATTTCTTCACCATGTGAGCACAGCCACTCAAAGTGGTGGAGGAGCTGGAGCATTAAAAAACACAGCTTTATATGCCTTCCCAGCAAAGGATATTGTTCATTAATCCCTTTTCACCCCCAAAATACTCAGAAGGGCAGGCCCCAGCTGCTTTACCCAGGCCCATCTCCTCTTCTGCACACACTCAGGCTAGTTTTAGAGCATCCCAGCAGACATCCACAGGGACCTTTCTCCTCCTCACCCAATACCAGGCCTTGGCAGCACAAGCCAACCCAGGGACAGTAGGCTGAGGTCACCTGCCACTCTAGGGCCTGTCTCCATCTAGAGCCAACCATGTAAGGGGCTTTTTGTACCCTAACCCTGCCCTGACAAAGGCCCCCTTCAAGAGGCCATGCACTCAGTCTGGGGAGTTGCCATGGCATGGTGCTACCCCCCCCCAAGGGAGCCCCACGCTGCTATGGCCCTGTGACCGCACTGGGAACAAATGAGCTACAGTCTGAAGAGAAATTCAGTGGGTCCAGGAGGTTGGTACTTGGCATTGAGCCTCCGTGGGTCCTGCTGAGAGGGTCTTGGGACAAATTCCTTGCATTGCATTGGACTTAGAGCAGAAGCCCACTAGGACACAATACTAGCGAACCCGGGTGAGACCCAAGATATTGCAGAACCCTGTGGAACTACAGAACTATGCTTCTTCTTTCTTTTCTTTTCTTTTCTTTTCTTTTCTTTTCTTTTCTTTTCTTT
>JAPSGF010000105.1:298884-369627 GCA_035772895.1 Perdix hodgsoniae
TTCTTTTCTTTTCTTTTCTTTTCTTTTCTTTTCTTTTCTTTTCTTTTTAATTCTTGTGGATAAGTGAATTAAATTAAACTAGGAACACCTTTATGCTGAGTACAGTCTTTTATGTCCTTCCAGTAGAGGGTCAACAGAGCTGTCTGTTAGGCAGCAGTTCCACTTGAGAAGCAGAAACTACGTTTAGTTGGAGACAAAAGTACAGAGTTTTTTTTTTCTCTCTTGATATCTTTGCTAAAAAGTGGAAGTTTCTTCTGGGATCTATTATTTGGGTTATAATCTCTACTACTTTCTGTCAGAATACTGACTCACTGCAACAGAGTGATGAGGCAAAAAGCAAATTCTCTCTGGGAGATGTAACCCAACCCCTCTTCCTCCCCTAAGCCAGAAATAGCTTTAAAATCATTGTTAGTAATACTATCAACCTAAAGCACAGAAAAAGACTAAAATAGTTCACTTGCACAGATTTGGATTAAGAGAGAAACATCTCCTTGCAGCACGGTGCATGACTGATGGGTCAAAATGATTTGCTGGATCAGAAGCACTTCCCTCCCCAGGAGATGTTGATTGCAGCAGTAACTTCCCATTTGCATATTGCACAGCACAGCTCAGTGAGTTGGTTTTGAGGCAATCACATGTTAAAAAGCAATTTGGAGAAAATTACATACAGCTTCAGATGTCATTCACAAAGGATGGGGTAGCAGCATCTGTTTCTTATAACCTTTGAAACATTACACATGTTTCAGAATGGTACTGTTTCTTTAGAAGTAAACCATATAATCTCTAGATTTTTAAAATTAAACACGGTACATTTAATTTAGGCTATTGTTATTATAAAAAAGACAATGCTAACCTTTTACGACCTTCTCTGTGGTGTAAGTTGTAGTTGGCAAAGTCACTTTTTGTCTCTTTGTCTGATCCAGGAGCATATTTCATGAATCGCCTTATAATCTTGAGTGGTGACTAGACCTTTGTGTTTTAGATAAGGTCACAAAAACAATTTATCCAAGGCATTTGACAAAGGAAGGAAAAATTGCCCACTTTTCCCATCAAACATAATTACCATTCACCACATCTAAATGAAGCGCTTGTTGCATCCTTACTGGAGAACCAAAAGCCGTTATGAATCAGTTTATTTGTCCATTAGCACAAATCTGGTGCAGTGAAAACAGAGGAAATGGGCTTTATAATTAACCCTCTTAGCGCTCTGATGGAAAATTGATAGATCTGAAATGTATGCCGCAGCAGGCTTCTTTTTTTCCCCTTTATGAATTACTGAAAACTATAAGGAAAGCCTCCTTGTTCTCCTGCCGAAACACACAAGATCTGGAAGAGGGATGGAAAGAAGGCAAGAGGGCAGAGAAGCAGGCAAGCACACAACCGAGTTCCACAAGTTTATTCAATTAAGAATTAAATGTTTGGAACACGGTTTCATTTGCCAACAGCTGTATACAATCATTTGTGGTTTTGAGGCCAGGGTAATTGGCATGTTATGAGCTTTTGCCTCAGCTTTTGGCATCTGCTTGAAAACCACAGGGGAATAAGGACAGCTCAGAGCAGGGCTCAGCCGGGAGCCACCCCGGGGAAAAGGAAACAGGACTCCACAGAATCCCATGCTGGAGTCTTCCTGGGAGTCTCTCACCCTCTGCGGCATCTTCTCCATATTCATTTTTTGTGACCACAGTGCTTTACTCAGGGGTGATGAGCCTCTGAGAAGGAAATCAGTCTGCTAGTAGCTACCCTCCCTTTGCAGCAAGTCTGTGGGGCTGCCTTCAAAGTCCTGCAAAGTTTCTAGGATCCAGAATCTGTTGTTGGCATGTTATGGGTGTGAAAATAGGTGAGTCATAGGTATTTTCTGGGAGGCAGAGAGCCACCAGAAAAACTGCAGAAAGGTCTGATGGGTGGATGGGTATTGGGCAGCTGGAGCCCACAAGCACCTCAGGGAGCTGTAGAGGCAGTCCTTGTTAGATGGCATCCTGCCAGAGCCAAGATTGCTTCATGTGCCTGGATTTATGCTTTTAACTAAATACAGCTGTTTTCAGGAAATCAGCTGAAGCTCCTTGCTAATTAGAAGCAGTGAGGGAATTCTATTTTCCATTTTGTGCTTTGGTTCTCAGGAATCCAGCATCCTGAGCCTAAGTCCTTGCATCTCACAAGCTGCCACCAGCTCGTCTGGTGGTGACATAGTCTCCCTGGCCTCTCCTCAGGCCCTGTCTCCTTTTGGGCATACAGGAACTGTGCACACTCTACACACTGCATTCTTTCCTCCCATTCTGCATGTTTGTTTCCTCTACCAATTGCACTGGGATGCTATTTTGAGAAACGATGGCCATTTTCTGCATGTTGGTGCACATCCCAGCACAACAAGCCCTAGCTAGGCTGAGACTCTTTGGCATCACTGCAACATAAATATTACATGCTAATAACACAGTCATAGCCATGTTCTTTGCACTATGAGTATCATCACTGCAGAGTTCACAAAACCTCTTTTATTATCACCTGCAGCCATTTACTTACTGCTTCCTGTCAAAGGCAAGCCAGCCTTGAACTGTTCCTCTAGCTTGTGCTGCCACAACCACTATTAGATCCTGATTTCTTAATTGCTTACACCTTTAAGAGATGTCATGTTTCCTGTAGAGAAGCTCCCAACTAATGTCTAATGCTCAGCCAGAGGTGAGCCGAAACATGTCTTGCT
This sequence comes from Perdix hodgsoniae, assembly GCA_035772895.1. NCBI lineage: Eukaryota > Metazoa > Chordata > Aves > Galliformes > Phasianidae > Perdix > Perdix hodgsoniae. Next base: position 301,580 of record JAPSGF010000105.1, read on the forward strand.
ACTCTGCGTTAGTGTTCTTTAGTTACAGTAGTGGATTACTTCTTCCCTGTGGTGCTCTGAGATTTGTACAAAGAAGAGGAATGCTGCTGTTGCCATTTAAGGGGTGAAAAAGCTGAAGCACAATGAAACGATATGCCCTGCCCAAAGTTCTGCCACAGCAGATCAGCAGCAGTTGCTAGAACTAAGATACAAATCCTCCAAAAGCTGTGTCATAGCCATTCCACTAAGTGAGAAGTCAACACAGTTACTTAAGAATAACAGAAAGTATAATTCATCCCATATACATCCAAGAATAGAAGCCAGTTGTCTTGCCAGGCACTTGTGTGCAACTTGGTTTGGGTGAGTCCGTTCTTAATGCGTGCTCAACTGTTTGTTAGCAGGATGGAGAGACACAACTAAAAGCCTTCAAACTTCACTGTACACAAGCTTCTCTTCATCACAGTGCAGCATGTTCTGCTCCTGACAGTTGTAGTTTCATGCTGTGTCAGGTGGATGGCAGATGTTCACCCACTTAACTATAGCAGCAGCAAAACTCCAAACAACCTATGAGCAAAAAATGGACCATCTACTTCAGCTGCTTCGCTATCAGGCAGATTTATTTTTCAGTATGTCTCATCTAATTTCCTCCCAGTGAACTCAAGTGATGGAGCCTCTACACTCTCCTTGGGTGACCCATTCCTTTCTGCAGCAGGACCCTGCCCTGCTTGTGTGGCTTCCTTTGCCTCCAAATGTCTCATTTAACCTTTCCTTCCCCAGCCACGCTTCTTGGCATGAATGCAAGGCACTCTCAGGGCTGTCAGCATTCCCCTCACAATTGCACTGTTATGCTTGTTCATTTGGAGCACACATGTGTGATGGTGAGGGAGCGAATTTGTGTTGCATCGCAGAGTGGGGGCTGGATGGCTGAGGAGCAGGGTGTTCCCATTGAAGCCCTGGGACCAGCTGTTGCACTGGGATGGGTAATGAACCTCTGCGTGTTGGGTGCTGCCCTAGGGTAGCTGCAGGAAACTCAATAGCCTAGTTTTGCAGGAGGGCACATGGGATGCCCTGCTGCTCTTGTCTAGATGAAACCTTATGAATCTCACGTCTGAGATTGGTACTGTTTATAGCACAGTTGTTTGGCGGCTATGAATCTCCGAGAGCATTTGTGGATCTTCAAAATTGCAAGTCCCCTGCTTACTGCAGCACTGCAGTGATGGAAGATGCTGTATCCATGCTCATAAAGAGAGCCTTAGGATGAAATCCTTGTCAGGTTGACTTCAGTGGAAAACTTACATCAGCCTTCCCAAACACTGGCTTTCACTCTTCAGAGCTACATTTCTCCCAAGAATGCCCCACACTATAATACAGAGCACTGCTAATAAACCCCAAATGTACTAAGCACTGAAAAAAGTTTAACAAATATGTTCAGCCAGTAATACAGTGGAAAATGATCTGATGTCAGGAGATAGTGTGGAGCTCTGCCAGCAGATCCAGAAACATTCAACCTAGAGAAGATTGCACAGAAAGACCAGAATACTGCATGGCTGGTCTGGAGCTCATTGGTGGCATGAATGTGGGGAAAGGATTGAGAATGAAGAAAAAATGCTAACTTCCTAACGGACGCAGACCACCAATTAAAGCAATTAAATTCTCTTGCCTCCCCTCTACAAATACTGTTAATGCTTTCCTTCTGCTCCTCCCATCCCAGAGGCACTTCAGACGGTTTTCCAATTTAATAAGGTGACTTTGGGTCTGGATGAAGGTTGCAGAGGGATGGACATCTAAGCTGGAGATAGCGTGAAGAAAAATTGCAGCACATAGCTGTGCCACCTTCAAAAACACTAATCCCACAGCTTGCTCTTACCTGGAGATAGAGCACTGCAACATGTTTCAGACAGTGCAAGTAGGATCCTGCCTGAAGCGTTCCTGTGGACAAGGCTTTTCTTACCTGCTGGGAAGGAGGAAGAAGGCAGGGGCCCCTTCAACTGATAGACATGCGGTCGGTAATGAGCTATCTGATGATTTCCCTGAGGGTGCATAGGTCAAGGAGGAAAAGCAGATGAAAGAACTGGTAAGTAAGAGCCGCTGGCTTGGCAAAACCAGCCAACAGTTGATAATTCAATAGGCTCTTTGTGAATTCTTTGCTTTGGTTTTACTTGCTATCCTCTTGCTATTCCCCTGTCATTAAGCAACCTCTGGAAAAACATGATTAAAATCAAGCCAAACCCCAGCAGCCAAACAGGGAGGCACTGCTAGAAATAGGGCCCTAGTTTCTATAATCTCATCTGCTTCCATACAAAACTTGTCAGATCAGCTCTCTCTGCTCCCTGTTTTGAAGAGCTTGTGAGGTTGAGGATGTTTCTTATGCCTAACAGGACATGTTGGGTTTGGACTGCATATCCCTTCCCTCATCCATCTTAATCCTTCTTGCTTTTTCTTGCATTAGTTTGCACTCCTCTAATTGCTTGTAAACCAGAATTCTGGCAGCAAACGAGATCTCAGATGGACTGAGTGTGAGATGTGAGTTTCATGAGAAAAAATACAGAGGTCTCCTTGCAGACTTCATGCTCACAGAGATGGCTGGCTGAGTTATAGTGGTGTTCAACCACTGGTCTGTAATTTGCTTTCAAGTGATAAATCTTTATACTGAATTCCGTGCTGGCATTAGAAGTCTTTTTAAAACCTGGCACGTGGAAGTGCTCCTCCAATTATTCACTGCTTCTCACAGTACAAAGGAATTAGGGTTTCCACTGAAAGGACTGAGCGCTGGGATCTGAATGAAAGGAGGTACTTCTTGTGCACAACACTTAGTTTAAATGATGTCCCACTGCTAGAGGAAGCTATCAATATTGAAGCAGATTCAGAAACAGATTCAGGAAAGACTGGCCTGTTACCAGTAGTTAAAGAGGACAACACAGATGGCCAGAAGGGTTAATGTATGGAGAGTCCTCAACACTGTGAAAGATTTCTGAGAAAGGATGGCACTAAGAATGCCAAAAAAAGGATGGCTCTCCACTGCTGGAAATAAGCATGACTGGATTTGATTGGCCCCCGAATAGCCTCATCTATTCCTTGCTCAAAAGACTAGATTATCCTCAAGGCAGGGATCCAAACCAAACTTACTAAGAAATTCAGGCTAAGAGGAGTCCTGATTTTCCACAGTCCTGAATTTTTTTTTTTTTTATTTCATTATTTTTTTAAGTACCTGCTACTGCAGAAACAGCGTACTGGGCTGCATATGTCCAGTTTTTGTAATCTCAACATCATTTTGTTGTAAAACACCATTTTATTTTTCCAGTTAGAGTGACTGTAAATTCAAAGTTCACACCAGAGGCAGGGCAGCCTTTTGACACAGCCATGCAGTAGCAGGGATAAGCTATATTCTTCAGATGAATTGTAAACTGCTTCCCAGAAAAATAGAACAAAAAACAAACAAACAAACAAAAAAAATCCACGCACAACAACAACAAAAAAACAAACCTAAACAAACAAGCAAACAAACAAAAAAAAACAGAACAAACAGCAGCTGAGAATAAAAGGAAAGCAAGGAAGCAAGGATGCATGTTCTGAACATCATTCTGTCTATCAATAAAGCTGTTTCTTGTACATGTGCATGCCAGCATGTACCGTGTATTATTGAGCCAGAGTTGAGTGCTTAGCAGATAGTGTTGCAAAACCACTGCCCCTAGAGGACCATCTCCAGTCAAACCATCTAAAATGCCTGCGCGTTCACTCAAGCACCTCCTGACTTACATCCACTGAGACAGCAGCACTCTCTGTAATGGCTGTGAGAGCCTGTGAGCAGTGGAAGGAAGCAGCTGAGTGGAAGGAGGTCTAGGGGGAACAAATCACCATTGCTTGTACTTGATGGAAGTAGCCCCTTGCAGAGTGACCTCTGACAATGTAAGACAGGCCCTCAGAAGGCCACTGTGCTCCTTTGATGCCCAGGGACGTGCTGGGTTCCTTGAGCTGAAGGTACAGCCTCCTGCTACACTGATTTTCTTAATTCAATAACAGGTACAGTAGCTGGTGCCCCAGGCTCTCAGAGCTCTTCACTTTAAGGCCTTTGTCCTCACTGGGGCAGTGATCTGGAACAGTGATGTGCTGGCTTTGTTTCTGGGCCAAAGTCCTGGGAACCTTTGTGGGCAGCAGTCTTTCATCTCACCCTACCTACCTGGTTTGTTGGCTCTGCCTGCAGAGCCCATACAGTTCTTTGTGTCCCTTCTCAAAACAACCATGCCAATATACTTTTTTTTTTTTTTTTTTCTCTCCCATAAGAAAACCAGGATGGAAGAAGCTTGTGCTAACAAGCTTTTGTGAACACGCTTAGCTGTGAAAAGCCAGTAACAACAGGGGCACTGATCTCAGACTTCCTCAAAGCTTTGCAGCACAAAGCAGCAAGCAAAGCCAAATTTCATTTATGGGTGAACTCCAAGCGATGGCCTCATTCAATGAATTATTTGAACCAGTGGATAATTTTCTAAATGGATGAAGCAGTCTGTATGCCTTTTGATCTGACCCTGCCTATAAAACAAACTTTGCCTGCAGCAGCTCTCCTGTGCCACTCCACTTGGCTTCAGCTGAATTGCTAGACATGACTGAGGCTGGTCTTAGTGAAACAGCTTGAACCCAGCAGAGACAGAGGTCCTGGGTATGTAGATGCAAGCAGATGTATACTCTGTGGTCTGCCACATGTATTCTCTGTTTTACAGATTTTTTTGTCTGTGTTCTCAGTGTACCCTCTAGCAGAATCACAGAATTGTAGGGGTTGGAACCTCTTTAAAAGATCTCAATATGCCTAAGCAGTGGTTAGGGTGGGACCCCACAGGATCACTATTCAGATTATGATTATACCTATGTACAATGTTAAGGTTGAAAAGCCAAGTACTCAAAAGTAGGGAAATGGAATTAATATTCTATTCCCTGGAGGTGTTCAAGGCCAGGCTGGATGGGACTTTGATCAACCTGGCTTACAGGGAGGTGTCCCTGCCTATAGCAGGGGGGCTGGAACAAGATGATTTTAAAGGTCCCTTCCAACCCAAGACATTCTATGATTCTATAATCATATGGATTTTTTTTTTCTTCCTGTAAAACAGAGGACTTAGACATCCTGGCAAATAACCCGGCAAAAAACCACTTGCAATACCCCTGCTCCATTGTATTACAGTGGCAGCTAATGGTTACTTCTAGCTCAGATCGCTTCCTGGCATGGCTGTGCAGAACAAGGAGTGATAAAAGGGCAGGAATGAGAGTGAACCATAGGGCAGAAGGGTTTATGTTGGCTTTGCTTTCAGCAAAATGCTCTTCAAACCTATGCAAGCAGCGACATGCACCCAGAGCCAGTTTTAACCTTAATCCTTCATCGGTGTTTTTTTCCCCACACCACTTAATATGTCAAGCAAGGACTGAGGCTGGAAGAAATTTTGTGATGAGAAAAGAAGTTGTAGAACTCAGTGGCTGAGTGCTGCCCAGGATAATTTAGGCTCTGCTGCTCAGCACCTCAGAGATTTTAAAACAAGTCACTTCAGCCACAAGTTTTGCAAACAGTCACTGCTCTGCTTCCTCATTTTTTGAGTACTTTCAAGTCCTTGCTCCAAACCACAAGAGCACTTGGATTTCTATGAGAAGATGCCATCAAATTTTGTCAACACAGCCATTCGTCTCCAGTCTCCTCAGATGTGGCTAACCTGATTCACCAAAAATTCAGGCTGGGGCAACCCCCAGGAATGTAAACTTTCAGCCCGCAAGGTGAAGTGTTGGCGCACTGATAAATACCTCAAATCAAGCTCTTGGAATGGGAAACATTTGGCACAGCTAGTAAGAGGCAAAACCAACACTCAAGAATAGAGCTTGTCCCTATAAATAATAAAAAGGAGCAGCTGCTATCTAATAAAGTCAAAGCATGATACAAAAATGTCCTCCAGGGTATTTTTACACATTTGCAGGAATTGGTGTACTTCTGAAGCGGCTGTACAGAATGCTTCTTTGAGGCTATTTGGATTTTATCTGTGCTTTAACATGAGGGTAGCTGGGCTGCCAGCAGCAGTATGGACAGACAGCTGTATCCCTCTGGCAGCCTCACTTCCAGGGAAAAATGCGCTGAAGCACTCTACCTGAGGCCCTTTATCCCAGAAGACATGCAAGCATCTACATCCTCACATCTTAGATCCAAAATCTAGGTAACTATGCTTGTACCTCACTGTGGTGGTTGTGATTTTTCTGCTTCAGTTCTTAGCTGAAGTTATGAAAGTACTGTAAATAAATGTGCCAAGTTCAAATTTATTTGAAAATTTGGGATAAGTTTGTCTCTGGATACAACCATGTTAAAAGGGTGACTTGTTTGATACCTAGCACCTGAGAACAACAGGTTGTCAGTTCATATGCTTAAGTGCTGGCTCCTACAGTCAAGGACACGCACATCCCTTTCCGCAGTTGACAGCAACAAGGGGAAGAAATTGTATTTTCCTTTAAATATTTGAGACAGAATTGAGGGGAAGACAAAAGATCACAATCTGTTACCAGTGAAGTCCCTGCATCTTCTTCAGCTGTCCTACTACCAGATTAGAAAGTTCTGTATGACTTTAGTCAGTCAGGCTAGCAGAGAGAAAGGAATTCCACCAAATGGTGCTGGCGACCCACGTTAGTGGACCCCATATTGCTGGCAGACTTCACATTTTCAGGCACTGCTTTCCTGCAGATTTGGACTTGATTGAAGTTAACCTTGACTACATTAAAAGTTGTTGCTATTCTATGTCTTTTCTGCCTTCTCTTTTTTTCCCCTCCTTTCCTTCTTGTCTCCACTTTTTCTACATCCTTGAAGTGAAAGGAAAGAAATTAAAAAGAAAACACTTAGTACCTGAAATATTTTTAAGCCATCAGAAAATAGTAGAAGCCTGAAGAGATCTCCCCTGGAAATCACCCAGCTGGTGAACTCTTTGTGGATGTCACTTTTGCAAGAGCAGTGCCATTTCCTTGTGGTGTGAGTGTACTTATTTACTATGTCATTAAAGTTGTTTTCTTTTGGGTAATAGCCTTTAAAGACCTTCCCTGGGGATTCATCAGGCTGGGTAGTAAACCAAGCTGAACCCTCTAATGTTGAGTGCTCAGCTTTGTTGGATGCTCCTCACTCAATATTTCAAAGACAATAAGAACAACACAGATCTAATTTTCTTCCAGTAGGAAAGAAATAATAGGCAGGTAACACACTGAGCCCATCACAATGAACAAGAAATGCCATGGTAACTCCTCCTTCTTCAGGAAAGAACAACGAGGTATTGCACACTCATAGCTGCAAGTCATGATTTTGAACCCTTCACTCTGCTTGCCATGGCTCAAAAGAACAATGCTGTTGGACCCCAAATCCCATGCTTTACTTCTGATTCTGCACTCTTACTGTTAGAGTTGTACCATTGTTGCAGACCCTCTCCCTGCCCAGTGCTTAAATTCTAATTCCAAGATTCTAAATGCAACAGGCCAGAACTCACAGGATAGCAGTACTCATTAACTGTCCCCAGGCCAGGTGGCTGTAGAGCCTCATCTTGCATAGCAGGTTGCCATCCCAGGTTTCGAAGTTTAGTTTTAACAGATCTTCACCCAAGTAAAACTCAATGGATGTAGGATGTGGCTTGAATGGCTTGCGGGCTTAGGGATGGACATCACAAAAAACCTCTTCATAGGAGGGCTGAGGCAATCCCGAAAGAGGGTCCTGGGAGGCTGCTAGATCCCTGTTCTTGGAGGTCTACAAGCCTCAACTGACAAAGCCACGCCTGACTGACCTGGCCTTGGTGAAGTCCTTCTTCAAGTAGGAGCCTGGACTGCATGATCTTCAGCCAACATTTTCTACAATTTTTTACAAAGCAAGTTTTATAAAACTAATCAAGTATCTTTTTTTTTTTTTTTTCTTCCATTGGGATTGCTGGTGTGAGTGGTAGAGGCAGCATCTCAGTTTTCTACTGTGCTCTTTGGCACCAGTGCAACTCCGCAGTAGATGCTATACAACATTTTGGTTAAGAACTGAGAGTAGTGAGGAAAATCACTATGACATTTACTGGTTGACTTGGAAGCAGACTAAATGAGAGGTCTCAAAATGAAATGGTAGATTAGGAAGTGCAAGTGTGCACAGCATTATCAAGTAGTTAATTTCTGGCAAGTGTCCTTGCAAAGAGTGACAGAAGTTTTATTTATTTTATATTTCTATAAATGAGCTGGAAGAAACACCACTGGCAGGTGATCCAGAGGTTGCAGTAGAAACCAGCATTGTCCTGAGATACAGACAGGGAAACCAAGCAAAGGAAATCACAGTCACTATCACTGCGGAAACATCAGGTCCTTGCAGCCCATGAACAAGGAAGGATGCTGAAAAACTGAGGAGGATTCAGTGAAAAAAACATAGAAATTACTGCACTGTTACGTTAAGAATCTGCTTTGATGCTAGTGGGACTGGAACCCAAAGGAATAAAACGCAATGTTAGCGTAAGGTAGATACAAGCAGCAAAGTATAAAATCCTTTAACCTTAATAACTTAGAGCAGAGACAAGAAAATACAAAACAAAACAAAAAAAAAAAGAAAAAAGAAAAAAACCTTCTCATCTCACTCCTCTTTCCAAAACTTCTTCAGTTCTGCCTGAGTGAAACTTGATTAAGACTTACTTTTCTGTTCATTTGTGATTATTCACTGTAGTTTTATAAATACAGAAAAACATTAATTTCACAAGGAAGGGAAACGCTTTCCAAAACTACAACTTAAAAAAGAACTTAAACCAACTAACCTACATAGCTTTTCTATGTCCATTTTTGGGGAAAAAAAAAAAAAAAAAAAGGAAAGCCAGAGCATTTTATTTCAAAATAAAGAAGCCAATAATTATGAACATATACACATATCCCACTCCCCACCCTTTTTCTACTCAGAAAGATTTTAAAGAAATGAATACAGCAGGTTTTCCCACACACAAAAAAAAGATATTTCAGTGGGAAAGTTAATAGATACATAACTCAACACGCTACTATGAATATTTCTCCAAAATTCACCATGGAACCATGATTTTATCACCTGAGGAAACCTACACATTTTTGTGATGTGCTAAGATGCCACAGGACAATCTAACAGGACAAGCTGACACACAGCTGGCATCCTACCACACTGCTGAAAGCCACCACAGATCTTGGACCCCCAGAAAACCCCAAAGTAGTGCACATCAATATTCCAGATCACTTTGCAGCACACACCTTCACAGCTGCCTCAGACTCCTACAAATGTGCCACATTAGGTGAAGCGCCTAAGCCTAGGAGTCACTATTTATAGTTCACTTTTTCATTTAAATCACCAAGAAATGTGATGGGTTGATAGTTGGATTAGAAGATCTAAGTGGTCTTTTCCAACCTTAATGATTCTATGATTCAGTGAACCTCTATGTGGAGGGAATATTTTAATTTGCTTTCATTCTGAGACACTTCATCCACCTCATGAAATGGTGAAAAGACCTTATCTGTCACAGATTAATAGAGGAAGGATTCTATGAAGTGAACTCATCACCATTTTACTCTCACTCTGTAAGACTCCACATGGCTTTCTTGTCTAGGAAAGACAAGAAAGAATTTCTAGGGCTGTTCATGGAAATTTCCCTTATCTTGAAAGTGGGTCATATTGGTAGTGATGCTTTTACTCGTCACTTGAAATTTTAGACTCAAATCAAAGATTTTTTCTTGAAAGTTCTCAAGAAAAACAAAACCTATTCTTGTTCTGTTACAAAGCCACACTGAAAATTTTACATGTTAGAATCATAAGGATTGGAAAAGACCTCTTAGGTAACCTAGTCCAAACACTGGCCCATCACCACTATGCCCACAAAACCGCGTCGTTCAGTGTTACACCCACACAGCTCTTGAATGCCTCCAGAGACTGGACTGCGACTCTACCAATTCTCAAAGCACATCTCAGGACTCCATAAGCATCCACATGTAGTCCAACCACCAACCTATGCCTGTAACCACTGTAGTCCCTCACTGCCACACCTACTGTTTTCCTTAAAACCTCCAGGGATGGTGACTCCACCACCTCCCTGTGCAGCCTGTAGATTCACGGGTCTTTTTTATCTGGAAGCTGAGCCCACAATTTCTCAAATCAGTGAACATGGGCATGCAAGAGGAGACTGAGGAAGTGCTGAGTAGGTTTTGCTTTCAGGACCAATCTTTCCTCAATTCTGGTATCAGGTTGATAATATTTGAAGCTGAATTACCTGCAGCTCCTTATACATCCTTTCTAATGGGCCAATGGTTGTAACAATGGTCTGTGCCATCATCCCTTCTATACACCCATGCTGCTTCACAAACTCGCCCCTGAGATGGAAATCTCCATTTTGCCCACATCTCTTCTGAAAGAGGCATCCATGTTCTCCTGTTGTCCTCGGATGGGCAGAGAACCTCAAGAAGTCAAGAAGAGCAGGAGCTTAGCTATATTCTTGCCAATCTTTGTCAAAACTAAAACCTGACCCATGAATGTAGACAGCCAACTCTACATTAAAATAAATAAATAAATAAATAAAAGACAATTTCTTCTTACTTACATCATACACTTTTCAGATGGCAACAGGTAAGTCTTCTAATAAATAAAAAAAATGGCAAATAAAAATATGAAGTAGCAACCAATTAGTTCCATAAAAGTAGTGATATGAATAAAAGTATTTATCTGGGAGCTAAAAAATGTGTTTTACTGGGTACCACACTCATGGGGCTGTCTGGCTTACAAGTAGACCCTTTCCTTTTCATCTCCACGTAGAGTGAAAAGAGAGAATTGCTTTGATGAAGAGCTGATGGGCTGGCTGGTCTCCAGGACCAGGAGCTGCGAGTTTTTCCCCCTAGTGAAGTTATGGGATCAAAACCAGGTCACCCATAGCAAAGCAGGACTTGAACTGATGTGGGTGGCAAAGAACAGAATGAGTCACCAGACTAAGGCAAATGCTGGTCAGCTGCAGGATCACCCAGCACTGTTTCTGGTGGATTTTACAGGTAATTCTCAATTGCAAATAAAAGATGTACAGATATCTAGCATGGGAGCGACACCTGGGTTGTTTTGAGCAGCTGACAGCTTGCAGATTTGGGGAGATGGATGGCCTTAGAAAAAGCAAAAGTGGCTCTAGTCCTTTCTGTACAAGTTTTTTATTTTTTATTTTTAATAAATAAATATGGATCTGAATAAGCAGCTATGTAAGATTTCAGTCAGATGCTCCAATGCCTGTGCTGTGACTGCTGTGTACTATACTCATTTTCCATAGTTCTTTAATGACAGCTTTCCTACACAGAAGATAAGCACCAGAATATATGTGACATAGCCCTGACTGCTTAACAACCTCCCAATGTTAATCCCTAGGTAAGCCTGAGATTCTATCATATGAGCTTAATACACTGATAGGAGGGTTCCTACAGCAACATCCACCCCCACCTACCCACTGGCACTTACAGTGTAATGGGTCCTTTCATGACAAGTGGTAATCTTCCTCTCCCCATGGCACCTCCACTAGACCTTGCCATCAGAGCACACAGATGCTGATTTTGCATGCTCGGCTAACTGAGAAGGAGATGGAGTGGATTTTATTAGACTCTGTCTCTGGACTTCAATCAAAGACATGAGATATGCACCTCAGGAGTCCAACGTCAGAGAAATACCTCAACGATCCGAGTAAAAATCTCATCACAGAGGCTATTGCCACAGCAGTGCAATGCTCCAGCTCAGTGCAGGCATGCAGCTCATGCGAATTCTGCAGCCCGTCACTATCAGTGGCATTTTGCCCAGGAACGAACAAGTGGTGGTGGCAGCGTTTCCATTGCCTCTAGCACTTGGCTAAGGAGTGCCTTTCCTGTGTCTTAGTTTGTAACAAAATGTCCTGCTGGGATGTTGCCATCTGAAAGCACTCTCCTGGGGGAGGTACCAGGCTTGGGAAGCATTATGAAGATGTCAGGTAGCGGTGTTTTAGAAACTGGGGTGTATTGCAGCTGTAGGTAGGTAGCAGGAACCCTGCCACAAAGGCATTATGAGTGTTTCAGCGTATTCTGCCATCTCCTACCTATTGGGCAAGTTCTGTGTGATGGGAGCATCTTCAGCTGACAGATGTGGGCAGTAGCTACTGTGATATAGGTGGCAAATAAGCAAATGGAAGAGAATTTTTGTGGTTAAAGCATTAGTGTAACAAAATCTGTAGCAAATAAATGATAAAACAGATGAGTCAGGTCGTCCTAGGGCATCTGATACCATCACAAACCATTTGAGCTTTGCTTATGTAATTTCCCTGTCAGGCCCACATGATATTAGGCATGCACATATGTCATACTAAGGCTCCCTGTTCCCAGGTTCCTTTCTCCATTAGCCAGGATTCTCCATCACAGGCAGAAATAAAGATATTAAGGATTACTAAGGATTAGTGGTGGATGAAAGCAACATTTCGGCTCAAAACCTATTTTGAGTAGTTCAAATCCCCCTTTCCCTGGTCAGATCTGATTGCCTCAGGTTTTGACAGCTGCCATATTGGTATACAGGCTGTATTCACTACAACTGGGAGGATCTGTAGTTCTATGGGTGGTTCAGTCCTACCTGATTTGAAATATGTGTTCAGGGTTACAGCAGCACCTCATTCTTTAACAAAATCTATTTGATAATTTAAGATATCCAAATGAATTCCTGTTTTGTAAAGCATTGCTCAGCTGTCCCACAGGCAGAGAGGCAGGCTGTAATTTTAAGCAGCAGCTCATCAGATTCCCAGGCATCACCTACTAATTAACCCACCGTAGCACACTCTTGCTTGGATTCTCACTTCCAGAAAAAGGTGGACAGTTTTTCTGCCTTTGTGTTATACCTCCCCAAGGAGCAATCTAACCCCAAAAAAGCATTTTGGAGACTCACAACTGTCTTCAGTGAGTGTGTATGAGCCAGCAACCTCAGCCATATTCCCAAAATGTTCTTCAAAAGCGAAGGCCTGAAGAGCTGGATCTTGATGCTTGGTGCAGGGTGACCCCCAGCCTGGCCAGCGCTGTGTCACTGGTTCCTGTCCCTATATATCCACAGGTCAGCTGTCAAAGTGCGAGGTCCTGCAAGGCTGAAGGAGCACACAGTGTGGAGTGGGCTGACTTACAGGGGGCACCAGAATGAGTGGGGTGGAGAACTCATTTCTGATCCCTGGGGAATTTCATGCTCCATCGGTACCATAACCTCGAACGGAGATGAAATATTATGCTGAGCGAGAACGCCTTCCTCGTATAAATCAAGCCAAGGAAGCATGAACAAAGCCCTTTCTGTGCTCATTCCCTATAGACCCACTGCTTCACAGAGTGAACGCACCAAATGAAACTTCACGAGCCTTTAGCTAAGAAAAGATGGATTTCATGCTTTTTCCGGGCTGGCTGAACACTCATCTGTGGAGCCATCAGGGAGCTAACCTTTCCCGGTTAATCTCTCCTGATCTTAATAAGGGTACAACAATGCAAAAGTACTCTTAGACTTAAAAAATCAGAAGGCATCAAATGGCAGAACATCCACCACCTTTCTGCAGAGGGGGTGAGCAGCAGCACTGATAACGATATTAAAAGTGGGGATTAAGCAGTGGAGCGCTGAGGGAGACAGCATATGGAAGGCCGCTGACCCATCCCATATGCAGCAGCATTGTTCGCTGCCTGTGCTGCCCCTTGCTTGCTTGCGTTTCCTCTGTGCAGGGGCTGTGCCCACGATCTGTTCCAACCTGATATTTACACATTAATTGTGCAGCGGTGCGGTGCAGAGAGCCAGGGTGACCTGGCCACTCAGTACCATCAAGGCTCAGCTGAATAAAAGGCAGACAGCACTGATGGAGAGTTGGATCAGGGTTGGATGGTAGGGAGATGCTTGCTCTTAATCAGCTGAGGAGGTATGAAGGAACCTCAAGAGCACAGTTGGATCAGAGGTAATCCTCTGCAAAACAGATATTCAAAGGTCCCAGAGACTTGAAGCAGTTCCTGGCACCTTTCAGACTGCAGGAACATCGAAGGACTCCCAAACTAATTAAAAAGGATATAGCTATTTTAAAACTCTACAAGCCATTAATCCCCAGCTTTTTCCTTAGCCAGAATTCTGCAATTTTATTTGATTTCTATCTAAAACCATAAACAAAGCCTCATCCACTGATGAGGTTTCAAACTTACTAAGCTCAAGTTCTGGAGCATGGCTTTTACTCCCCACACTACTACTGTTGCTGGCATTTTTCAGGCATCCTGTATCACATACCCAGAGCACCGCTTTCTCCTCTGCAGACACAGCCATTAAGCTGATATCGCTGCACGTACAAGAAAAGATGCCTCTCTTGTCAAGAGATTATGTTAGTCATCGTAACCTAAATTATTCTATGAGCCAAAGGAAATTTGGAAACATTTCTTCACCATGTATGTGACCAAGCATGAGAGCAGGTTTGTGGAGAGGATGAGCAATCTGCATCCTTGCAGGTGTCTAAAACCCACGTGGACAGCCCTGAGCATGCTGGTCTCTTTGGTCCTGAGTTGAGCCACAGCTTGGAGCAGGAACCTCCAGAAGCACCATTCCACCAGTGGTGCCCCAGGACCCTACACACACTGGCATCAAGGATGTTGGGGCAGTCAGTATTTCACCAACAACAGATCGTGTCCCATGCTGGAGAAGGGGAAGAGGGAGAGCAGGTGATGTTGCTTGCTCAACAGGATCCCTTCTTTCATCTTGAGACCTGCACTCAGAAACAGAGCAGAAAACAAGGAAATATGATCAAACCAGTGCAAAAGGGACTCAAAACACCGAGGAAAGCAGTGCACAGCCATGGCTGGGGAAATGGCGTCCTTAAAGCCACGGGGTGTAAGATGGCACAGGCTGCCAAGACTCTCCCTTGTGCAGTGCTGTTTGGGAAGTGCAGGGAGCAAAGTCTCTGTATGATTTCTCCATTACACACTGAATTAAGCCAAAGGCCGGCATGTCCTGTGAGCACCGTGGACCTGCCAGAGGCTGAATGGGGGCATTGTTCTTCAGCTGCTGCTGTCAAGAACCAGATCTGCAGTCAGGCATAGTCTGCAGAAGCTCTTTTCTGTCGAGGAGCACTTTAATTGCTTGCTCACTCAGTGGCATCAATGCAGATGCCTGTAGCTTTGTGCTCCCTGTGCAGGGAGACCTTTTCACTGGGCTCTGTGCAGCAGGAGGCAGGGGAGAGGAGAGCACTTCTTAATGGGAAAGCAGCAAGATCCCAACTGGCAAAACAAGAGCAGGGCAGAGCAGCCTTATAGATGCTGTGTGGCCTCTGAGGATAAATGCAAAAGTGAGAGAACCAAAGCAGTCAAATCTCTGACATGCCTTTGAAGGGGTCATGCAGAGTTTTGAAAACATCTCATCTGTTGAAAACTTCTTTAGGAAAAAGAAGAAGATGGCTGAAGATATCACATTTATTTGATTTTTGAATACTGGGACAGAACACAAGCACACACCAACCTCCAGTTCAGCATCCTGCTGGTGGATTCAGTGTTCATAAACTGCATGATTTTGCTCATCTCTGATCTTAACTTAATCAGCTGATTTGTGCCCATCCCAACTGACACTGTAAGGAGAATGAGAAGAATCGGGTCCTTGGGGACTCTGGCAGGGTCTCTCTGCAGCTAACTGTCTGCAACAGGCAGAACTCACAAGGAAGAGATTAGTAGGGTGCCTTTGTTCAGGCTGCAACTCTTCTGAATTAACAGGAGTTGCACCACAGATTAATTTGGATGGGATTTTTACTTGACCATCATTATAAAAGAAGGTTGTTCAGGTCTGAGAAGAAACAAAGACACTGTGTCCTTTGTAATGCAAATGTGCTTTCTGCTTCAATAAGCTTCAGAGAGTGATGGACAAAAAAACATTGTAGAGGGATGTCTGTGGCTTTGCTGTTATTCTTCTGCTATGTGTAACTTCAAAAGAAGGCATTTTAATTTGACAGATGGACATTTAATCATAAATAATAATAATGGACACTGATTCTTCAGTCACAAGTGCACAGCTCCTCTGCACCCATAGTCACTCTCTTACAAATGAAGACTTCCCTCTTCCCAGACCTTTCTGCCCATTTTTACCCATCTCCCCAAGTCTCCCTGACCTTCAGGCAGCTGCACATAGCTCCTGCAGATGCACATCCCACCTTGGGGCTTGGGGCAGGGGGATCTGAGGTACTCTTGTTACTCTGGGATCCATCAACAGCTGTGAAACTGCCCTGAAACTGTTTATTTTCTTCCAAGATGGGATGATACACTCCTCCTTGCTGTGTGCTCTCCCACTGCTTTCTGTTGTCCACAACTAGAGTGTGGCATAGCCTTCTGAGTCATTTTCATGCTAAGTTCGAGCGCAGCACTGTGGCATGACTGTGGGCTGGAGGACCGTGGGTCTGGTGTGCTGAGAGTGTGAGACAGTGTTTGTTCATGTCCACCTGTCTCTGACCGTCTGCTGCCTCTTGTTTTATATTTGAATAACGAGGCTCCTGGGGCAGAAGCAGCCTTTTTGTGCTTCACTCATCACAGTGGGGCCGCCATTGGGATTAGATGTTATGATGATAATAAAGAGTACAGTGACACTGAATTCAGTTGACACGGGAATAACAAAAAGAAGAATGGGACTAAGGCATGAGATAGTGAGTGCATGTCAGCCTTGGGAAAAAAAAAAAAAAAAAGAGAGAGAGAAAAAAAATAAAGGACGTTATTTATATATATCAAGGTCTGCCCAAACCTATGCACTTGGGCTCTATCCTGTTCCTATCCATCCCTTCAGAATTCATTTAGTTTCATGAGAATTGCCACAGATGGGTGGTTTACTCTTAATAAGATTGAATTTGCTGGCAAGCAGTGAGAAAAAGTTTTCTTAGAGAAGAACTCAGCCCATGACATCCAGAGAAGTTTAGGCTGTGGGCTGGAAGCGGGATGTAAAGCCAGTTCAAGCCTGGAGCTAAGACTCATTTTGGAAGGCACTGTAAAATCACATGATTTGTGCTTGTGAGAAGCGTTATTGCTGGTTTTAAAGGATTTAATTCAAGTCTGGGTCATGTTTTCTAGGCAGTCTGGAGCTATTCCAGGGGATTCAGTTTGTGATATTAGTGCTTGCTTCGTGCTCTGGGTATGTGTCTAGCAGGCAGGAAGCTCTCTGTTACGTGTCGGGGTTGTGTTTAGAAACAGGCTGAGGAGATTTAGAAATTTTGTGGATTTGCCTGACTTTGAAGTCGAATTAGCTTGAGCCCAAAACTTTGAAGGCAAGCTGGAAAGCCATTTTAGGCTTTGTATTACTGTCATGGGCTTAAGGGAAACCCAGCCGCAGCTCCTCCTCAGTGCAGCAGCTCCTAAAAGGTCCCAGCTGGGTGCTGACACTTCCATAACTACAGGAGAAATTTGACCTTGCATCCCGACGGAGGCCCAAGCCAAGGGTGTCCAACAGTCCCCTCTCTCCTGAGCTGAGACTGGAGCACTGCCTCAGATCCCTTCAGCCCCTCTGCGTGACATTTCCCAGTGCTCCTTTTTATGGGAGAGATGTGTTATGGTACAAGCCTCGTGCGACACAGCTCTGCATCCAGGCCTTGGGCCAAAGGATGGTGAAGCAGCCCAGCGCCTGTCAATGGCACGTCACAAAACGTGCTCCTCATCATCTGGCTGCCTCTCCACAACCTTTTCTCTCACACACACAAGGAGGTTAATATTTGGTTTAAAATAAAGCAGAGTAATTTAAAGCACACACTTTGCAGGCAAACCAGTGTTCAGTGTAAACAAAACATTAAGCTGAAAAGATCCATATGCACTTTTATCAGTTATTGCTTTTTTTTTTTTTTTAAAGGAAATCTAATACATTTAAAATAAACGCATAACATGAAACAAAATAAACTATGGTCTTGGTCAGTTTGGTTTGATTTTTTTTTTAATTTATTTAATGAGGAAAAGACCTCTGTGATATCCTTTCAGGGGGAAAGGCCTCTGAAAGGCTAGGCAGCACACATCACTCACATGTTGCAAGCAGATTAAGGTCCGACGAGACTCTCTTTCCCATAGTTTTTGCAGCACTGCAGTGTTTCTGTACTTGGGACAGTCCAGAACATCCATCTGGACAAGAGGCCCCAGAGCCTCACAGCTCTCTGCAGAGGAGCCCTGTATAGAGCCACTGATCCCATCGTCCTTCAGTACTTCAGAGTCAAGGGAACCTAGCACTAACGGCCTATGCTCAGCCACCATAAGGACAACCAGATTTGGGGGTTTTGGTACAATGACATTTTGTGGGGAGCAATTTTCAATTGTGTAAAGCCCAGGCTGAAAAATTTCCAGAGAGTTAGTTATAATTAGCACTAGTATTTGCCTTCTGATGAGGGGCCAAGGACCGGTGGCAAGCCATAAATTTCAGAGGATATAGCTTAGGATACAGATACAGATATAGGCAAAAGCAACCAACAAAATGGGAAGGTTCTGAGAGACAGGAGGAGTTAGGGTGGGGCAGATTTGGAATGTGGCCCAGCCATCCAAGCCAGCACATCACATCAGCCTTTAAATCTGTCACTTCTTTTTGTCAGCAAGTGGTAAGATCCAGTCATGATGAGTATGGCTAAACCACTTAAAACAAGGCTCCCTTTGGAACAAAATCCTCTGTGTTTTTTGAAGAATGGGAGCAATGAGGAAGATTGAAAGCAGGAAAGTCAGATGTTTCAATATTGTCACAGATTTATATGTTTTGATTTCTTAGGAACAGTATTTTAACGGGATTGCTTTTAAAGGATGATTATCTCTATTGTAACATGTCTTAACTAAAAGATAAAACTGATACAAAATATTTCAATCAAACTAAAATCTTCTCTTTTGTGTGTGTGTCTTTCATGGAAAACTGTGAGGTGCTTTTTTTTTTTTTTTTCTTTTTTCTGCCTTTCACTGCTATCTGGAACAAAAGGAAATGCTTGGTTTCTTGATGCTCTACAAATGATGCTGTCTTCTGGGATGCCTGGTCCACATCTATTGGCATGTCATATGCTGCCTTGCAATGCCTACAGTGCAGCTTTGCAGGCTTCTGGAGAAAAGAAAGCAGTAGCTGGGAGATTAATATAGGATATGTCTATATTGTGGCAAGCTTCATCACCACCTCCAGACATCAATGCTCTGAGAATGCTGCAAAATGCAGCAGTAAGAGTGGGATGTTCTGAGAGCTGGAGAGGGTCACACCTGCTTTCAACTTGGAAAATGCCCAGGTTTTACAGCAAAACTGTGGTGAGAGTGGGCAGAGCTCTCTCTGTTTGCTAATCTTGTACGTGTGAACACAAGGAGGAAGTAGAAATGCTGCACCCTGTTCCCTGTAATAAATAGCTGGGAGAAGTGGGTAATTTCCTTCAGCCCTGGTGAGCAGTAGGGCTGTCTAGCCCTGCAACATCTGTGTGTTCTTACAGCTTGAGGGAGTGAATAATCTGATCGAGAAAGAAAGTGGTTTCTTATTGAAAACCTAAAGTGGAGGCACCCCATCCCTGGGTTTCACAGGCAGGCAGTCCCCACAGATGCAAGCAATTAGCATTGGCTGGCCATAGGTCCACTCTGACACTTTGGGGCCCACAAACACAAGCTGATGTCCATGCCCCACCTTTCCTCTGTCTGACTAATCCAGCTTCTATCCAGCTGGTTATTAATTAGAAGAAGCTATTAGAGGATTATAGATTAACTCCTCCTCCAGTAATGGATATCAAGCACTAGGAGGGGACTGGAAGATAGGACAGTGTCACTAGGTCTGGCTGTTTGTACATGCAGGCAGCTCACCCTTGTCCGAGGCAAAATTTACCTCAGAAAATGAAGAAATTGCAGTCAGCTTGTGAAGTCCACTAGGGACCTCATTATTGTTAATTATCCACATGGAAAATGTTGGATACTCCAGTGGTAGGGAAAGGGTACAGAGACAAAGTGAAAAGAAACACAGTAAGCCTTGATATCCGCTAGAGGAGAGGCAGATTTTCCACTGGGTCTTCATCTGGAAGCCTCCTTTTTTCCCCTGGGCTGGGAGGAGAGGGAATGGCAGGGGAGTGGTGGTTTACCCACCGTCCATCACATATGGCTCCCACCGCGGCTGCCTCTGCCTTTCCTCCTGCACGCTAATTCTCGTTCAAGACAAAGAAGACAGCCCGACTTAATTTTAGTTCCTCTTGATGCCGTGTGAAAAAGAGCGTTTTCTCACACGATGACACGTTTTGAACAAAGGAGGGCACTTTGGAAGGAAATGTTCCAACACTACCTCTTATTAAGCCCAGTCTCCCCTGCCATTTGCAATTAGTCACACCAGAGTCCGGCCGATTATTAGTGTGGGAGGAACATGCTTAAAGGTGTGCTGTGGGGAAGGGTGTGAGCATAAGGACCCGAAAGCCTCCTCTTGTCACCCACTTGGTTAAATGGAAACCTACCTCTTTTTTTTATGGGCCCATTCCGCAGTATGGGCCTCCGCAGGGCATTCGTAATCTGTAGGAATAGTGAATGTCTTAGTCAGTACAGAAAATTAACGAGTATGAGAGAGGTACTTGAGATGCCGTTTGCACGGATTCCACAATAATTAACTGGGGTTAAGCTAAAGGAGATGTTAAAACCCTAACGTTAAAGGGAGTTGTACACTTCATTCCCACTGTGAGGATATGCGTGTGTGAGAATCCCTGAAAACCACTCTGGAAAATTAGGGAGAAATATTCCTCCCCCACACATTAGCTCACTTTGATATTTGTGTGTGGGCCTCTCAAATGAAGGGCGGTTATATTGCAGCGATGTTTGCGACTGTGTAAAGCAGGGTTCAAAATTGAGATGGCCGTGGTTCCCAGGGAGCTCATATGAAGAAACGCCTGTGATAGGGAGAGATGACGGGGTTTAACTGAGGATCCTCCGACAAAAAACGGGTCTGCATTACAAGCATTGCCCCCAGGTGGGGGAGAGGGCACCTAATCTCTGCCCATTAACGCGTATTTAACAAAAGATGGGAACCAGATAGGTGCACGTGAGAAAGCACACACACATTATTCTACAAATCAGATGCCAGAGATACGCTTTATGGCTTGTAACTGGAGGTGTCGCCTGGATTTCTAAAAGCCTGTTCCCTGGAGAGAGAGAACAGGGAGACGCAATGAAAAACAAACAAACAAACAAAAAACAGCTGTGGAGCTGTCAGAAAGATCTCATACAATACATTATTTAAAAAAAAAATGCTGCAGGATACTATAAACTTTCATCACCCACTGAAAATACTGACCCTAAAAGGGAACAACAGGCAGCGGTAGGCAGAAGCTATCGGGTAGCATCTTGTTACCACCTGTGATGGAAAAAACATTTTTGAGAAAAACTTGAGTTATTCTCAGATGTCAGTTGGAAAAGAGAGCTAAGAGAACTGAAACTGGCCAGGATGCAGAAGAAGTATTATTATGGACTTAAAAAACAACGTACGTTCTTATCTTCAGCTCCTTTGGTCAGTTGTTTGCATCTAGAAAAACGAGTACAGTTCCTTCTGAAGGTAGTTTACTTCTGAACGGTGGTAGAGAGTTGCAGCTGCACTGACTGCGTTGCTCCTCGAGCTCCTAGCATGTGGGAACATGAGGCAGCTCCCAAGCACTGTAACTCTGGCAGCTGTGAAATGACTGCCTTTGAGAATAACCAGAGAAAAGTCAGCGAGCCGCCTACCTGTGCCATCTAGTTTCTGTACTACCCACCTGCTTTCCTCCCTCTCATTAAGTGTTCTTGAAAAAGCAAGGCCAATAAATCCTTCTGGAAAGAGTGCATTGTAATAAAACATAGCTTTTGCTCATTCTAGTGCTTGGAAATTGTGTTTTGATTTATTATGTGTGGTTTGGCAAATCTGCTTTTGCAAGCTGCAAGCAATTGTCTGTAGAAACCATGCTTGCTCTAACTGCAACGAGCATAGGGGCCTCTGACGGGTTCCTTAGAGACCACCGTGAATGGAGCCAATAAAGCAGAGAGCCAAAGGAAACATTTGTGTTACAGTTCGGGAGGAACCAGACTTTGGTTTTATCAGTCTCCTCAGTCTTCCATGATGGAAACCTTCTCTGAATGTGCTCATAATTAACTCAAGGTAAACACTCTGTGCGTCCCCCTCCACAGGAGGTGAGCAGGGCACTGGCACAACTGTACCCCGGGGCTGTCCGCATCCCTGATGCAAAGCTCAGCTCCTTCCCTGTGGGAGACGGAAGCTGGTGCTGCACACACTGCCGTTAACACCATGGGCTGATCACAGCATAGGAAGCGCTCTTTCTGGGCAGTTTTTCCCAAGCCCCAGCTAGCCCCGGGGCTGCCAGGGCACGGCATATTTATGGAGGGGTAAAATTCCTCTTTCTGCACGTCAAGGCCCATGCAACATTCAGATCCCACTGAAGTGTATCCTGATCAAAGGCCCTGGGCTGGCCTCCTGCACTGGCACAGCGAATCAGCTCTCTGTGGATGTGCAAAGGAAAACCATTCAGTGGTCTCTCCCTGAGGTGCCCATCATGGCTGATGTGGGTGCAGGAATCTGTCTTTGATCCTCCCACACACTGGGGTGACTTTCCCTCTGGGTGTAGTTGTTCATGTGTGCAAGGATGTGTGGGAACGGGTGCCACTCGGCAGCATTTTTCTCATAGTCTGTACCAGGGTTTTACTCCATAATCTCCAGAGCGCTCCCACAGTCATTGCCTTTATAACTGAGCAATGTGATGCTGAAGATGCGAGGATGCCACAAGCACAGGAGGCAGCAAAACTTTCCAAACATTCCTCTCCAGACCTCAGTAGTGACAATGCCTTTTTTTCCTATTTCATTTGCTGTCCTCCCAGTAAAAGGTTATGATTATACTTACTTTTAGGCTAAGATGTGTTTGGATTTTCTTTCTGAAATTGCAGGTTTTCAATGTAGTGTTCATCTGTTGGTCCCCAACCACAATTCAGCCACAAGATATTTTCTCCTTTGTCAGTTCAAAAATAGAGTTCCTATTTCACAGCATCTTTATTTTTGAGAAAAGTGAAGAATCACTGCAGAGCACTTTCAGAAACGCCCCTATTCACTGGTGCTGTAAGGAAGAAAGGACTGTGAACTGATTCACATATACCAAAGCACCTTGCTGTGTTTCCTCTGACAGATCCAAATGGCCCTGGAAAGCATGGAAGTACCAAGAGCATTTTGCAGACTCTCTGGTCCCCATTAATTGCTAACAACAGTCATTCCATAGGACCTGGGCTTCAACAGCTTGCAGTAAGGGTGGTGATGCAGTGGAACAAGTTGCCCAGAGAGGTGGTGGATGCCCTGACCCTGGATACATTCAATGTCAGGGGCTCTGAGCAACCTGACTGAGCTATAAGTGTCCCTGTTCATTGCAGGGGAGTTGGACTAGATGGTCTTTACAGGTACTTCACGTCTCAAAGGACTCTATGATTCTACAATTCTATGACCACTGCAAGTAAGAGGTCTTCATGACTCTGCAAGGCCTCAAAAATATCATCTCAGGTGCCTGAGGCACACAGACACACCTGAACTCTCCTTCACAGAAAGTCTGTGTGATATAAATTACCTTACTGCTGAGTGGGAATGTCCTCAGCACACTGCCTCCAGCACAGCTCTGTGACACGTGGGCTGCTCTGCTAGCCATAATCTGTCATCCCTGGGTTGGAGCTGCAGCAAGCAAGTGCCAGCACCATGTGCCATTTAATTAACCTTCCGCCAAGTTGTAAGATGAGACATCGCTGTTCGCCGTGAGATTTGTTTTCAGAGCTACATGACAGCAATAGAAAATAGATACTGCAATTTAACAGGAAATGAAGTGTAATAGGGACAATACAGTTCCATTAGGGAAATTGTTTTAGCACAACATAGCATTCTGATTTTTTTACAGTCTCCTCTAGCAGATTAATTTTGTCTCTCATACATCAAGGTTGCTGCAAAATGCCTGTGTCATATTCGTTTCCCTTTAGCTTGCATGTGGATGGCACCCTCGGTCTGCAGAGAAGAACTGCAGCGTAAGAGGTTCACAGATGTTCCGTCTGCACCATATGGTGCGCTCGACACCATTCCCTGCAGCTCGGCTTCTCGTGCTGAAAGTCAATATTTTTCCCACACATGGGAAAACCAAACGGAGAGCCTATAAAAGGGAATAAGGAAGAACAAACCACCATGCAAAGAATCAAAGAACACTGCTCTGAAAAGACAATGTAGAAGGAGAGCAAGTACACTTCACAGATGTTTTACACACCACTGTGAAAAGCTGTCTGTGCACTCTTCAATGTGCGCTTCTGATTTAAAGTGCAAGTAAAGATTACTTTAGACAATATGCTAAGCTTTATCATAACCATCTATACAATTGTCTTTGTGTATTCCAGAGTCCATGCAGTTAACTACAGAGCGGCTCTGGAGAATCTGTGCTTTGTCAGAGGGATAGGATATTGTCACCAGCTTGCAAATATCATTACTGAAAAGCATTGAGTGTTTCTGCAGCATCTTTCATTTAAATCTTCCAGTACAGTGAGGAATAATTCATGTCAAATTTAAAAAAAAAAAAGAAGAAGAAGAAGAAAAAAGAAATGGATTATAGTAATACAAGACTTCCTGTGTCCTCAGGCCCTCTGACTTAACTCTGCCTGTCAATCATATAGACACATTCAAAAAGATTTTCTAAGGCAGTAATGCCAATGAGACACCTATGGTAAATCCTGTTTGACCTTTCTAGGGGCAATGTTCCTAGCTCCAAGCTACAACTGTGCAAATCTTCCCCAGGAGACATCCCTGGCCCTGCTTTGCCCATCACTTTGGGTCACACTGTAACAGCTTTCCATAAAAATATTGCTGCTGTAGAGATAGCCCTTCAGGGCAGGACGCAAAGTGCATCAGCTCTATCCAGAACTAGTTGAGCATAAAAAACAGCCCATACTGTTTCCTCCAACACCTTGGTTTTCCTTTGAGATCCTTCCATCCAGTACCCAATCAATTTGTGACTTGACAAGCCCAAGCATACCTGGGGAAACTTGGTTCCTAAGGCCTGTGGAGCTGTATCATGCCACATGCCATGGGCGTGCGAGGAAGGATTTCACATCTTGACTGTCCCTGGTTTTTGGAGGGATGGTCTGGCAGCAATTAAAGCCCCACACTGAGCTTGCACACGTGCGTGCCCCTCCAATCCTTGAAGCAAAAGGTCTGGATCACCCTGCATTTTTGCTGGCTGAAGTCTGTAACCCGTGCAGAGAGCCGAGGGAGTCATTCTGCTGGATGAAGTGCTGAGCGATAGCGGAGTGTGGCCCACGGGCCCCCCACACACGCGCTATCGGAGGTAACTGGTACCAAGCTCCGCTGTATAAACAACAAGGGCAAAGGAGAAGGAGGTGGTGGTGGGGTTAAATATCTGCTTTCTTTTACAAGACCACCTACAAAATGTTGCAAAGACCCCGCAACAAAAATAATCTGCCCCGATTCCAGTGTTAGGCAAAATATAAACAAGTTAAGTGCTCTGTTAAAGAGAACATCTGGGAAGTTGTGGGCTTTGCAGATGTTTTCACAAGTTGTTTTTTACGGAAAAGTAACCCTGTTAAGCTTCCTGCCTCTTCCATCTTCTCTCTCTTGACTGTGTTTATCAAGTCTGGATATAAACACATTAAAAAACCTTTAGAGGCCCTTCTCTCGTTGGGTTATTAATTTGGAATTGACTGAGGGTTGACAGCTGGTTTCGGTTTGACCCTGGGTTCTTGAAAAATCTCTCCACACGAATAATTACCAGGTTTATGTTGATTGGATTTTATACACTTGTATATATATATATATATATATATGTATGTGTATATATATATATATATATTTGTATGCATGAAGTTGTTTGTCATAAATGAACATTAGCCTCAATACCCAGTCGGTGTCCATGGGCCTCCATGCCATGAGTGCACAGATCTTGGGTACTGGTAGTTTTGGGAGTCCTGAGGAATGCAGAGGATGAGTGGACTGCCTCAAGAATCACTAGGTGAGGAAGATATATTGCTTGGGGATGTACAAAGGGCATGGTGGTTAAGATGGTTTTTATTTTAGCATCAGGCTCCCACAGATTGGAAAGAAAAAGACTGCTATGGAAAGACATCTTTCTTTTCTATTTATCTTTCTCTCCTAAGATGACTTTCATGACTGCTGTCAAACAGCCTGATCTTTGCCTATATTTCTGTTTCTGGAGTGAGACTGATGTATACCTGATTTTTTTTGTAGGGAAGAATTGATGTATTCTTAATTTTGTGGGGAAAAAAATCTGGCATCATTAATATATAAGAAGTCAAGGTCATAGTAAAGTACAAATGCACCTATTCCTTTTAATATATGGGAAAATAAATTTGTCCAGTGGGTTGTGAAGAAGTAGAGCAATTAAACAAGTGGTAATCTTATGGCAGTGATCCCTTTAAACCCAAGCCTTTTCCACAGAGGGTGCTGTAGGTTCTTACTAACTCAGGTAATAAAAATAAAGCATGGTGAGAACCTGAGGTGTTGAAAGAGGAGGTGCTGAAACAAATTAATAAATTAAGCACTGTGAGGCAACAGACCCAGACAGTAAATACTAATGAGAGCTGAATAACATGTAATAGAGCCCAGTAACTGAATGGCTAACAAAAATATCCTTTCTCTCACCAAAACCAGTAGCTATCTCAGAGGACTAGAAAAACAGCTGATGTTGGGCCCATACCAGCATACCTGCAATGCTGAATGGCTCCGGCCAGAGGGGCTCTCCTCAGACCTGCTGACTGGCTGAAAACTGAACAGAGAATAAAATTTTGAGTCATCTGAATGGAGATCTGTATTCAGAAAGCTATGCCTCTGCTCTCTTGTCAGCCAATGGTGCAGCTATCCACCTGGAGATGGAGAAGCAGGATGGTGGAAAAGCAGAGCTGGGGCTGGTCACAGCCAGTGCAGAGCCTCCATGCTGGCCACTGTTGTGCAGGTGTGGTAACTCTGGGAACCTGGTTGCCTCTGTTGGGTGGTGGGACCACAGGCAAAAGTGGAACTGCCCAATGGTGACACTGCCTAGACCGACTGGTGCGGAAGGCAAAGGAAGATGACTAAAAAATAAACAAAAAAAACATTTGTTAAAAGCATTTGAGGTGCTTTATAACATTTCATTCCTAGTGTTAGAAACATAAATAGAAACACCATCAAGAGTTTCTTGTTGTTTCATTCCATATTTTTTTTTCTTCTTTCTTGTATTCATTATAGTGCTGCCTGAAAAAAACACCAAGGTGTGATCACAGCATTGATGTTGGGACTGTTCAGCAAAGCCTGGGAATTAGTGTGGAGGAAGGACTGCATGATGATTAGACAATTCATGTAACAGGAGAAAAGGAAACAAATGATCTCATAATGAGCAAGACACTGCATTATTTTCTCTGCTCATCCTCCATCCATCCAGGATCTTCCGAGGCTGTCTACACAGTGGGAATTTTTGTTGCTTTCTCCATTTTGTGCCCAAATTGAAGTGCCTCAAAATAATTCCAATTTCTTGCCTGCACTAAATGCTCACTTCTTTCAGTATATAAGTTGGATGAATTTCAGTATATAAACTGGAGAATTAAGACGTTAAAATAAATGAATGAATAAAACCAAATATTTGTAAAAATGTGTGCATACAGTGTTTATACATATATAATATTAATACCTTTTATACACACTGTATAAAAATACTGTTTTTCTACCATCCCAGCCTTCCTTTCTCTGCAATCAGAAGGTACTCTCTGTGGCTTGGGCAGCCTCACAGTCCAGCTGAGGTAACAGCAGGCACCCAGCTGACACACACCCTGTTATGAGTTGGATCTTGAGGAATTCCCGGTTTCTCTGGGTAGCCAGGGCCATGTCCTGAGTCAGCTTCTTATGTTTCAACAGACAGCCACAAGCACATCAGGCTGCAGTGCTGGAAATCCAGCTCTTGGAGCAGCTTCAAGCCCCTTGTTTTACTGTGGCTGGCAAGAGACAAAAAGCATGTGGAGGCAGCTCACGCTTCCCCACTGGGCGAAGCCCCAGCTGCTGGTAACGAAGCAGCAGTGATTCACTGTGGCCCAGGAGCAGTGTGTGGACACAACCACCAGCGCATGGGAAGGGGCAATGCCTACGTTAACCTCACCACCACAGGCACGGGATGTGACTGGAGGGGCTCTGCCTGTTGTATGCCCCCAGGTGGAACCAGAAGATACGATGGGCAGAGACATAAGCGTTCTCGGTGGCACCTTCCCAGCATGAAGGATGTTGGAAAACAGCCCTCAGAGGAAATCCATGCAGTTTCACATTGCAGTGTCTGGAACCCAAGGACTCCTGCTTGATGGGGATGAAGCCAGTAAGTTAGAAAAGGCAAAGGAAACCTTAAACAGCTTTTCTGCACTTTGATAAACAACCTATCAGAGCAGAGGAACCTCTGAAACCTGCATATTTTCCTCTTGCGTCTTCCATCTCAAAACTGTGGAGCGATCAAAACAAGTCAGGGATTTTAGGCTGTGATGGCCGCTTGTCAGCTCTGCATCACAGCCAGGTGACAAAGAGAACTGCCCATTGGCACCATTCTGACATTTTATAAAGTCACTGCACTGTAAGATTGTCTCATTTGTCCCAATAGGAAAAGCAAGAATCAATGCAATATACAATCAGAAGATAAATATCCCTTTCTCCGTACGCTACATGTAGAAGGAGTATATTGAATTCTGCCTTGTTGACTGCAGAAGGAAAATGAAGGCTTGTCACTTTCTCTCTTTCTATTTTATTCTGACTGCAATTCTGAGGTGGATTAGGCTGTTCTTGATTTGCCCTGGTGCAAAGTAAAATCAGAGGCTAAAGCAGAAGATTTATTTATGGTTGTGAATGCCATTTACCCCCATAGATACTGAAAAGCAGGACCTGTAGTTTGCAGACACGTGTGGTCTCCCAGCTGTCCTTCAGGCCATATACCTTGCTGCCTCCTGAGACCTGGGTTTGAATACACCCCCAAAACTCCAAGACAAGTTCAAATGAATCTGCACAGTTTTATCAGTTTTCATCATACATCTTAGAGTTGTGCTGTAGATGTTTGAAGGAGTCATCAGATCACAGAATGGCCAGGGTTGGAAGGGACCTCAAGGATCATGAATCTCCAACCCCCTGCCACATGCAGGACCACCAACCTCCACATTTAATGCTAGACCTGGACTTGAACACCTCCAGGGATGGGGCATCCACAACCTCTCTGGGCAGCCTGTTCCAGCACCTCACCACCCTCTCTGTAAAGAATTCCCCCTGATGTCCAACCTAAATCTCCCCTCCCTCAACTTAAAACCATTTCCCATCATTCTGCAGTTATCTACCCTTTCAAAGAGTTGATTCCCCTCCCATCTGTTGAAATGCTGCAATGAGGTCAGCCCACAGCCTTCTTTTCTCCAGGCTGACATGAAAGACCTTTGTATCAGTGTCCCTTGGCATGTGGCACATTTTTATAGGTGTTTTTTGTTTGCTTTTACTTCTCCTACCAGCTTGGTGCCCAGAGTTCTGGTCTTGGCATCACTGGTGATGGATAGTTGATTTCCTTTTGCAAAATCCAGACAAGTTCAGTTCAGTTTAGTTTTGCACTGGGGACAACTACTGCAAAGACAGAAATTTCTCAGTAGATCCCACTGAACTGTGTGCCAGACTTAGAGGCTTTATGTGAAGATTTAGGGGCAGATTTACCACTGTGCAGCCACAGGAGCTGTGCCCCTTTTACCCAATCCACTGCACTGTGCTTGGTCTGGGCCATATGATACACAAATGGGCGGTGGTTGCTTTCTCTGAGTCCCATCTCCAGGATGATGGCAGCAAGAAAGAGCATTTCTCTTTTCAAATTGTGGTCATCTGTAGAAAGGGCAGCCCCTTACTATTGTCTGTGCTGTGCCTAGTACAAAAAACACCCTGAGCTCAGGGCTGGCTCTGGGGCTTTGCTGCTGCTGGAGCAATCACTAGTGGCAGCAAACAATGGCTTTTGTCTGCTAGGGACAATTGGTGACAGAGATGTGCGCAGCCAGTCTGCACATCTTATTTCTCTGATTTTAGAACTATGGTGCAAAAAGGTCATTTTTTTAGGAGAGCAGAGAGGACAAAATCATCTGTATAATAATGTATTTCATATTTCTCATCATGACTGCTTCCTTCTGCTTTTTTAATGGTATGAGTAAATCAGGTCTAAAGCCACTGGCAGACTGGACAGGTCTCTGAGCAATCTGATCTAGCTGTGCATATCCCTGTTCATTGCAGGGGAGTTGGACTAGATGACCTTTAAAGGTCCCTTCCAACTCAAGTAATTCTACGATTTCTACCAAAGCCCTTCCAGACAGCTCAGTCCCCAAACTTCCAAAAAGCAGAAGGTGTCTTTTTCTAGTCGGGAACATACAATTGAAGCAGCTTTTAGTTTATTTGCCCTTGTGCACACTTCTTCGTGAAGAATCCAAGTGCTTCCTCAGTCTGCTTTGCCCCTACAGACTGCAAAGCTGCCACCTCTAGATGCGTTAGCATGTTCATGGAAAGCATCCACAGTTTTGTTAACATTCATTTGTACTCTGTGAGAAGTCATTGCTCTGAGCTCTGGGAAGCTATAGAATGGGTGAGAAGGGAGGCAAGAACTAACAGAGGAGAAAGGTGACTTTTGTACTAATCCACCAGTGCTATTTTGGGCAATGCAGGAGCCCTCTGATAGCAAAGTGACCCTATTTGCATAATTATCTATGTGCCTCCACTCTTCCACCAGAATCATTTATTGCTTAATGGGATGTAGTAGAAATGGAGATATCAGCAAGTCGTATTGTTAGCCTTCTAGTCACTTACTCCCTGTGGTGTCACTCACAGCCCTTGCTGTCCTGCAATGAAAAAATGCAAAAGGAAAAGGGTTGCGTGCAGTGGACAGCACCAGAACAGCTTAATGCAAGCTCATCTTTGCTGGCTATAGCGGAATGTGAAAAACGCACCCTTCAGGAAGATGCTGAGGGGGGCAACCCTACCTGATAACCCCAGGGAGCAGGTGAAATGATATGGCTTCTCTTCCTGCAAGACACAATCCAAACAACAGACTATTCTAGCTGCTTCTGGTTTAAAATGTTAAGTGGGGACAGAGATGCAGTGATAGGGATGAATAATATCTTCCCAAATCTTCTTTTTCAGGCTGCCCAGAGGAGCTGTGAGTGCCCCATCTCTAGAAGCGCTCAAGACCATGGGATGGGGCTCTGGGCAGCCAAGCTGGCAGGTAGCAGTCCTGCCCACAACAGGGAGGTAGGACTGGATTAACTTTTAGGTCCCTTCCAACCCAACAGTTCTATAATCCTGTGATACAAAATGCACCTTGCATAACAGGTTTGACTCCCCCTGTGTTTGTTGTAGTCGTGCCTTCACTTTGCTTCTCCAGCTCCCCTCATGCAGATGGACAGATGGATGCCAAGAGATACAAAAGAGCTTCTCTAACAAGCATCCTGACAACTCTTTCCACTCTGCCCTCACAGGTACTAGGAGATGAATGGTTTCACTTCTAAACAGATGTGCTAAATCTGGAAGACAGCTCAGACCTTGGCTGTGCCTTGTGCTGTCTCCATGACCTTGGCAAAATCTTTTTCCTATCTCTAACCCATGGAGGCTGCAATATTTTTGCATGTTCCATTTAATAAATAATCATGAAATCTGCAAAGAAAAGATGCTATGGAAGTATAATTTTGAGGTTGATCCATCCCTAGATTGCGGGAAAGCTTGCAGTCTGTCCAGACTGAACATAATCTCTGCTATTGTTTTTTCAGATTTATTTTTCTTTTAAAACACAGCCGCAAAACTTCACGTGAATTTCAACTTAATCCTCAAAAAAAAAAAAACAACCAAAACCAAAAACAAAAAACCAAAAGCCTGTTTGCACAGCTGAGCAAGGACCCCACCTGCGGATCAGGGGCTTGTTTCAAGCGAACTACAAGCCCTGAGCAGGGACGTGTCTCTTCCATGAAAAACACCTGTTTCTTTGAGGTTTCCTCGCCTGCTGTGAGAAGAGGGAGAGGCAGCAACTGTGCCTAGAAAGGCCCAATGAAGGAAAGCTTTTTCTGCTCCTGGAGCTGATTTTCACATATGTTGCATATTAAAGAGGATATGAGTTTGATGCTTTCTTCTGATAAAAGATGAAAATTTTATGAATTATTTTTATTGGACTCAGAGGTTCCCCAGTCTTCATCCAGGGTCCTGCTGCGTTAGGCACTGCACAAACACAGGGCTCAAAAGTTTACGGCGATTTTAAGAAGAGCGAATGAAGGAAACCACTTAGATCCCAGTGCAGTTTGAATACTCTGCTAAGAAGCACATTCAGGACTTGTTGCTTGGAAAGGCGTACACATGTGGTTTAACCTAACATAAAGGAGGGGCAGCCTGATGTGGTCCAGAAGCTGTGTTTTTCTTCAGCAGTGTCAGTGCCAGCTAGATGCAGGGGAGGGTGGGTTGACTGCCAAACAGGCTGTTTAGGAGGCCTGTGCTGAGGCACCACGTGCTTCACGTCCTGCTTCTTGCTTTTATTCCAGGGGCTCAGGGAGTTTGGTCACCGGCTGTTACTGCTGGATCTGCCATCAGCTGCTGCAGCCCTGGCCTCCTGGGAAAGGCTTTCTAATGAGGATGGAGGCCTCGGGGCTCTGATGTGGAACAGAGGCTGCTGCAGCGAGGGCTAAGGAGATAAGATCAATAGGAAATGCAGATTTGCAACATATTAGAAACATGACAGCTTCCACGCACACCCTGAGGAAAGGACTTTTAACTCTTTTAAAGGAGTAGCAGAAAGTCAACGCCTCATGGATATATATTTGCATATGTGTGTGCCTAGCAGTAAGAAGCAACCCACCACCTCACTTCTAAAATATTTGCTGAGGATCGCAGAAACCTTTGTGGAGTTGGTCAGGTTATTTAAACAGCTTTATTTTCTATTTTCCTGCAGCAGAACCAGGCTGTCCCCATTCACACCGAGAGGAGCCTCAGGTTGCAGTGTGTGGGGGAGGGTAATACAGCCAGCGGCTGCAAGCTGCAGTAGCCAAGTGGACAAGGAGCAGACTATAAGCTTTTAACAGCCAGGATGAGTGACTGCTGAAAACGCTCACAGAAGGATGGGAGGAAGCTGGTATCACTCGAAGCCTGTAATTCAAGAGTAGAACTTCTAAATTGTCACTAAACTTCAGCCACACACTGCTCAAGCTGGACAAGTAAAACCTGAAGTAAGACTCTGGACTGAATAGAGCACTATAATAGCCCCTCTTGGATTGTGAGAATTGCGTACATTGCTATGATGCACTAGAAACACTGTAAGGAGTAATTCAGGTGTTGGTATCACATCATCTGCTCTACCAGCACCTGCTTTCCAGCTGCCTGCTGTGTTAAAAGTGCCAGAAATAAATGCTGTGATCTGTTTGGAATGTATTTTGAATCCTGCTCATGTGTGCTGACACCTCCTGTGATGAGGTAGTTTCTGCTAGGAGGGAGCTGCAATCTGCCCAAAGGCTGAGTGCACGGCATCACCATTGCCCACAAACGCTTCTTAGAAAAACGTCCCTTTCTCTCCACAGGCAAATATAGGAGGGAGGGCTGGAAAAGGTTCCTGGGAGCTCCCTGAGCACAGCTCCAGCCCACTGCTGCAGCTGACCTGCAAAGGGCTGGGGCAGCCCAGTTTTGTGAGGAGCTCAACCCAGTCCTGCGTTTGCTTTGGGACATTAACAGTGGCGGATGCAAGAGTGATTACATTATAAGTAGCAAAGGAACTAACAGCTTGTTCTGTACAGCATTCATGAAGCTGTGCTGCCAGCAGTACCAGCTTCTGGCCAGCCACCAGAGCTGCACCTCACCCTTGGCAGGCCCCCTGCACACATCTGTCACTTTCCCTTGCGAGGGCTGCTGTGATGTGTCCCGTGGCCCTGGAGGCTGAATGCTAAATGCATCAGACAGTGCATTTGCTGCTAAAAATATCACTGAGCAATTTGCCTCAGAAAGGAGAATGTTACCCCTGGTTGGCAGTTAGACAACTTTGCACTGACTGCCCCAGCCAGAGCTGCATTGTGAGGTCCTTGTGCAAAACCATTTCAAATATTACAGCACGATAATGTTGGCAGGAAGGTTTGATCTTCTGCAGAATGGAAGTTGTGGGTGCTAAGCCCTCACACGGGGCAGCTGAGGCAAAAGTGGCATTCCTATAGCAGGTTGACAAGTGTGAACACCAGCGCAGCTTTATGCATGTACATGCATAAGTATGTGTGTATGATATTACACAGGTGTTTAATATGTGTATTAAAGTGTATGATATTAAACAGGTTCTCAGACCGCAAGCTCTATTCTTTAGGAATGATTACAGTTGAGGAAACAGCAAATTAAATCCCCGTTCAATCATCAAATTATTGTATAGTCATCTCTTGTCTCCTAAATATGCAATAATTGTAATACATAGTACTTGCCAGTGTTTTTATCCACCATTTCAAAGGACTTTGATGAAGCCTCTCCAGCAATACATTGTCTCAGTTAATCATTAATGAGTTTGGAGTACATGATATAGAAAGGCTAAAAATAACATTACATGGGTATAATGCATGGTCTTGATAGTGCACATAGAAATAATCTTGCTCACCGCCTGACAAAGAACCGATATTAGAACAAGCGCAACACACCTTCCTGCAGCCCCAGTGCTTTCCATCTCTCAAAATCAACGTGACATAAGCTGTGCTTCTCAGGAGAATTAGGGAGAACTTCTTGTTCGTGTAACCCTTCAGACACCAGCTGAATTTTGAGGCAGTTTTTTTACCTGCAACACTCCCCTGAAACAGCAGCGCAGTTTGCATCCTGCAAAATAAGAAGCATGGAAAATACAAACTCCACATATCTCCATTACCAAAATGCTCATTTATCGGATGTGAAATACCTATTGTATCATTTTTAAGTTAGCCTTGTTTGTTTAAGAGCTTGACACAGAGCCCCACGTCGACAATCCAGCTTTCATTACCAAGATGAAGGCAAAATTAATGTACAAATTAACTCACAGATGCACTGAAACTATTCTTCACCTTGACTCTCAGCCCCCAGTCAGATATAAATCCTCAGCCCTGAATTAATTGTACTTAATGTTCTCCTCTAATTGGGCTGGAGCTTATCTCCTTCTGCAGGAGCAGCAGCATCCAAGGTGCAGTGCACTCGCCCCAAGAAAAATTACCGGCACAGTAAGCAGTGAGCTGAGGGACTGGGGAAGTGTGCTCTTGGTGGAGTGAGTTAATGTTTGATGGACAGGTGATGGAGTAGGCTAATATTTGAACCTTTGGAGATTTAACTTCAAACACGCACCGGGATTTGAGTCAACTCTGATCTGTTCTGGCATTTGCCATGTCAAAGTACTACTACACAGCAGAGCAGATTTAAGCCAGGCTGGCAGTCTCACCAGCCATTTCCACCAGGCTTGTAGAGGGCACCATGTTCCCAGTGACCTGAAAGTCCTGCTCCAAGGAACAGCTGATTGGCCCCGGTATGCTGTGACAGGGAGAGCACAGCGAGTTGACTCCAGCAAGTGGAAAGAGGT
Source organism: Perdix hodgsoniae (assembly GCA_035772895.1). Taxonomy (NCBI): domain Eukaryota; kingdom Metazoa; phylum Chordata; class Aves; order Galliformes; family Phasianidae; genus Perdix; species Perdix hodgsoniae. The sequence continues at coordinate 337,081 of JAPSGF010000105.1, forward strand.
CAGATTCAGCAACACTGAGAATGAGGTGTAGCATTCCTGAGGTCCTGCTGGAGTGTTCTATTTCTAAACTAACATTTTTCTCCGATCAGAGGAAGCTGTGGTTTGAAATGAGAGACCTGAAGCAGGACTCATACAAACCTCACCAAGTTCAACAAATCCAAGGTTCTGCACCTGGATCGGGCCAATCCCAAGCATAAACACCAGCTAGGCAACAGCCCTGCAGAGAAGGACTTGAGGGTACTGGTGGGTGAAAACCTCAACATGAGCCTGCAGTGTATTTCTGCATCTCAGAAGGCCAACTGTGTCCTGCGCTGTATCAGAAAGGCGGTCAGCAGAGAGAGGGAGGTGATTGTCCCCCTCTATTCTAACATTGCAAGGCCCCAGCAAGGAGTACTGTACCCAGGTCTGGGGTCTCCAGCACAAGAGGGATGTGGAGATGTTGGGGTGGGTCCAAAGGAAGTCACAAGTGTGATCAGAGAGCTGGAACACCTCTCCTGTGGAGAAAGACTGAGGGAGCTGATCTTGTTCAGTTTGACGAAGAGAAGGCTGTGGGGAGACCTCATGGTGGTCTTCCAGTACCTAAAAGGAGCTTACAAGAGAGCTGGAGAGGGAGTGCAGGAATAGGACAAGGGGTAATGTCTTTATCTTAAAACAGGGAAATGCCTTCTCAGTTTTACAGTCCACTTGCCAGTCTGTGCCAGGAGGGCGTGCCAACTTGCTGACTCCTTGCTCTCCTCTTAACGTTTTCTGTGTATGGAGAAACTTCCAGGATGCACAGAGGATCAGCGGAGGGACCTCTTGCACAGTTCACAGTGGGAACACTGTTGGAAAAGAGTCCAGAAGTAAAGCTGAAATGTAGGGTGGTTTGTGCTAGGGTGGAAAGGAGGGGCTTGGGGCTTTTAGTGACCTCACTGTGATGCTGCACTTAGTTGTGGTTTACTTAAAGAGCAGCATATGACCCATGTGTACCTTGTCACATTCAATAGATCTCATGTGAAAAGCTGAAAGCTCAATAGTAGCTAGCCAGTCCCTGGGGACTGTCACAATGCTGAACTACATGAATTAAATAACCAAGAGCAAAGCCCACAGCTCCTCTGACACAGCCTCAGTCCTGCCAAGAGTGTGGGGCTGCTCCAGCCCTGTCCTCTCCATATGCCCTGGTGGGACCAGACCTTTCCAAGAGGACTCATGGCTCCAGTGACTCTAGAGAAACTACAGTCATTTAAATCAACACAGTATCTGGACCTTTGTCTTAAATCTCCCACCCAGACTTGATTTTACAGATGTTCAGGGTCTCAGCAGAGTCTTCATCTATCACAGTCAGGTTGCTCCCCTCTTCTAAATCAGACCAGCCGACGGCAGCTTTTCCGTGGAAGGCTCACTAGGCTGGTGCCCCTTCCCTTCCCTTCTGATTGTTGACTACAATACATAAGTGATTTAACCAAATACAGGCTGGAGTTCCCCTCTCCAGAGAAAAGGGGTGTTGGCAGAGGAGGGGACAATGGCACAGGTGGATTCCTGGATTTATCTGTATCTGATCCTGGGCAAATATTTATCTCCTTTTCTTTTTCTGCACCGCTGTCACACATGACAGCCAGGGGCAGATCCTCTACTGTCCTCTGGGCTGCAGGGAGACATAATTATCCCCACTTTACAGGCACACAACTGGGGAAAAGGTGACTTAATCTCGAGTTTGGGAAAGAAACGGTGCCTTTATCACCACGTCCAAGGGACTTTGGTCAGGAGCAGGCAGAGCAAACAGCTGCTGTGGGCTGCCTCCATCACCCCATGTCCTCCCATGGAGGCTGACCCGAATGCCCGACCTGTACTGGGGAGGTACTGACAAGGTGTATGAAGGAGTGTTTGCAAAAGAGGAAATTGATGCTAACCTTTTATTACAAAACACTCTTTTTTTCTCGGAATAATAACAATAACTCATTACGTCAGGTTACTCAGTAGTTTTCACTAATCCATAAGACATGCACTGCTGACCTCTGAGGTAATTTTGGATCAAACTCAAGCCAAATAAAGGCAGATTTGTGGCTGCAGGTGAGAGATCCTCTGAAAAACCATAAATGTAACCACAATGTCCTCTGGTTTTATTTGAACTCAGCCTGGCCTTCGTCAGCTTTCCTGGCTCTGGTCCAGAAATAAGCCAGCTTAATGATTTAAAGGCATTACACTATGACATGATGTAACCCAGCACACGGTGGTGGTTTTGTGAAGGCAGAAAGTAGCATGTACTACAGGCATCCAACCATGGGACACCTCTCATGGATGACATCTCACTCCTTGGAGAATGTCCCTGGTTTGACTGGAGCTGCTCATGGCATGGATGTGTCCATGGGATCACAGGCGCATAGGAATAGGCTTTTCTACAGGGTAGAAAATGCTGCTGTGATATGGTACATCTTGTTTTCTTCTTCCTGAAGAGAGAGCAAGATGTTTTTGGCTTTAGTGGATGACGAAAGAAGGCAAGGGAGGAAAGAGACGGTCCTGTGAGGGCAGTGGCAGTGCCCATCTTATGCTATGATATGACATGACAAAACAAGTTCCCATAGAGCAGCATGCTGCTTCAGCAGCAGTGGCCCTAATGGCTAGGCTCGGTATGGAATTTCCCATCACTTCCTCAGTCACCACTACCTGGGCTCATTAGGTAAATCTGCCAGGGGTAAACTTATTCCCACTGTAATCCCTTTTCTGAGTAAGGTCTGAGCCCCTGCCTTAATCTTGAGCCTATACAGAAAATATTTCCCAGCTTGTTATGACTACAGATCTGTCTGAGCTCTAACAAATCAGTGCAGCTCCAGTGGAGTAATGCAAAGCTTGAGGGAGTGCCAGTGGGATGGATAGAAAAGGCTGGTTCAATCTTCCTTTAGCAGACATTAATTGCTGCCAGCAATGGGAACAGGCAATATCAGCCACGCTGGGATGGTGCTGCCTGCAGCACAGGCTGAGGTTAATATCTAAGGGGAACAACTTTTTTACATGCTCTAGTACGAGGGCAAGGGGGGATGATTTTAAAATAAAAGAGAGGAGATTTAAGTCAGATGTTAGGAAAAAATTATTTAGTCATATGGTGCTGAGGCCCTGGCACAGGCTGCCTAGAGAAGCTGTGGATGCCCCATCCCTGGAGGCATTCAAGGCCAAGTTGGACAGGACCATGGGAAGTCTGATCTGATGGGTGGCAGCCCTTCTCATGGCAGTGGGGTTGGATCTAGATGATTTTTAAGGTCCCTTCCAACAAAAGCCATTCTGTGATTCTATGATTCAATGCAGACGAAGCGGAGAGGCACTGTGGGGAGACACATGAAGCTTAAAGCAACCTCATCTTGTGCTTAAGAGCTGCTTAAGCTTTTAGTCTGTGAGGTGACATCAGTAGGCACAACAATCATTGTTGCTTCTATGATAGAGGCATGGGAGGAGGATGGTTCACACAGAACACATTGGGGGCCCATTGGTGAATGGTGCCAGACTTGATGGACATGGGCTAAGTGATGCCCCATCTCCAGCTCTATGCAGTGTCAGCCTTCTTAGCTGTCTCATAGCCAGGTAACCTCGCTCTCATCAGCAGCAAAACATTGATGAGCAAGGGCAGAGCACACAGCCAGCCACAAACATGGCACTGTCCTGTGATTGCTTTCCCTGACATGCTCACTGCTTTTGTTCAGTCTAGTCGTGCAGACTCTTCTGGCTGCTTCTCTACCAGTGAATGCTTTATGGGTTCAAAGCAATTTAGTACTTCCTATGACATGAAAGATTTGTCTCGCCCTCCCTACTCAGTGAGTTTCCACGTCAGCTTCACCCACTAAGATCTGTTGTCCCTGGACCTCCTTCCTGATGGTCACAGCCTTTCAGTGTGAGGTGTCATGCTGCGGGGAGCTAGAGCTGCCTGGGGAACGCTTGGAGCCTCGAGAAGATTTCTGCTGGAAATATCTCTGGCTTAAGAAGGTGTTAGACTCTCAGAAGTGCTCTCTCCATCTGCTTTTTCATGTAAAAATTGAAGGTGCCAAAATCTGCCGAGAGGCCTGAGGAGAAGCGGCCAGGAAAGATCACTGCTGTTGTCCCCCCAGGCTCCAGCCCAGACAGCGTTTTGCAGATGTGGAGTCACGAGCACCGCCATAAACATTTCAGGACCCACCTGCCAAATAGTTCTGGAGTTATCTATTGAGAACAAACCTGCGTAAATGTCAAGGGAAAAAACTCAGGAAGATAAATCCTCATTTTGTGGGTGGGTGCAGTGGATTTGTTCACTCTATCTCAATCTGCGATGGGCACAGACTCTCATCTTCACACTCTCCTACAAACTCAGTCATTTTCTTAGCTGTATAAAGCATAAATTACAGGAATATGAAACACACACACGTACTGTTATTCTTTTTTTGCAGTGTCTCTTCCTCTCGCACAAATGGGAGTTAAAACAGATGCACACACATATTTCCTTTCTCTAATTTCCATGGTTTGAGGCTCAGTTCTGTCACCCACAACCCTCACTGAAAATAAGCTTTGCTCTGGGAGCTATGCTGCATTACTTTACCTTCTGGGACAAGATCATCAGGACCAGTGGCTTATTTACAGCTTATTTACACATACGCATACACCTCTCTCATCCTGGCGTGGTCTACAACAAAGGAGGAGCAATAGCAGCTGAGAAGAGCAGCTGGCTACAGTAGTTTCTGTATCGTCACCAAGCTGATGACCCCAATTCTCTCACAATGATTTCACTCTGGTGCCTCCTTTCCTTGAAGTAGTGTGCTGAATTATGGGAATATTTTGAATCCGAGGTCTAGGACCATAAGCAAACAGATGTCCATCTCCAAGAACCCAGCCCCTAAAAGAGCTCCTCTTGTCTAAGAGAGCTCTTTTCCTCTGCATAATCCTCATTAGCTCATTTCACCCGTGTTATTAATCACAACCAAGTAATCATCACGCTGGTAATGGCTGGAGAGAACTCAACCCTTTCATCTTTTGGATCTTGGGTTTGCTCATCCATGAAGCAGTGACCGTCCCTCTTGAGAGCATCCTTCTGCTGCCCTTCCTCTGGGAGATCTCATGCTGTGCTGAGGGTCAGTGCGAGGCTCAGGCTGGAGGGAGGGAGCCCATATGTGGGGATTTAAATGGGCAATGAATAAATGCCTTTTATTATTTCATTCATCTCACTGAAAAACCCTGAGATTCTTTAACCACAGCTTCAGTGCCTCACAACCTGCTGGGCAAAGAAATGGGAAAATATAAGCTACGCTGCATCAGGGACATGCTAGCGCTGTAATTAAAAGATAGGTCAGTACAGCCACATTGGTTATGGGAATATGAGTAAAATACATCAACACTGTTCCTGCTGTTAGTGTATTTATACAGACACTACATCTTGCTGTTTATATAACTTATCCCAATCAAGAAATGGATTTGCACCATACCACCATGACATTTGGATTTTATTTACTAGAATGGGGCAGCATTTTTGCTGGGGTAGCCCAGAAAATTCACTACAGAAAAACCCTCTAGCTGCTGGCTTTATTGTCTGGAGAGTGGTCTCAATGTGCACACTCACCCTTACCCTTACGAGAGGCCATGCTGTGAGGAGGAGGATGGTAAAGAAGGTGGCTGTGAACCATTTCCACCACTAAGTGTTCAGTCTGATGTTAAAGACTTGCCATTCTACAGCTGGCTGGCTCTTGCTTCTGCTTTCTCCAAGGGATGCTCTTCAGGGATGCTTGAAAGCTGCCCAGTCTGGGCAGGAAGCCTGCCCTACCACAGCCTCCATTTCTCACCTATAGGAACAACTAAAGGAGAAAGAAAAAGGAAAAAAGGAAAAGAAAAAAAAAAGTTAAAAAAAAAGAAAAAAAGAAAAAAAGAAAAAAAGAAAAAGAAACAGGAGAGCTCTGCTTTAGCCCCAGCTCTGTCTGCTACTGATTCCTATGAGATTTTGGGCAAGGAAGGGAACTTCTTTACATCTTTGTCTTCCTCATTTGTGTAGCATGGGCTAATATTTCCCATTCTCACAAGGCTATGATCAGAATTAATTAGCATTTGAAAAGTGCTTTGAAATGAAAGATGCTTTTGAAAAACTGAAGTATTATTACTGGACTGAGTGAATGGCTCACAAGGTAGGGAAGCATTTCACCATTTCACTTCTTTTTCCCTGAGGGTGGAATTTCCTTGAGAGTATTCTGATTTCTTCAGATTTATTAATTATTGAAGCATCTTGTACATGTTAGGTAACTAAAACAGACCCAAATTTGGATATTTACCCCATGAAATATTGGATGTACGAAATCCAAGGCAAATAAATCACCTGACACTGGGTCTCTTCCCCTGCTGGCACCAACTCCTCTGGCATCACTACCAGAGGATGGGCATTTAAAAGCTGTTTTCCATTACTCTTCGCAGAGGATTCTGAAAAGCACTCCAGCTTTGCCAGTAAAATAAACTCCAACAAGAGTCACCAGCAAGCAATGCAAGGGCCCTGGACAAATGAAACAAGTACATGTGAAAAAATCAGATGAATGTGCCTTGTTTGCTTAGGCCTTGAGTCTGCAGGATGTTTTAAAGTGTTCACTTGCAGTTTTGTGATTAATCCTGCTAAGGTGAGTGGAACTGCTCCTTGGCAGAATCAGGCAAGCACTTAAATACACTACTGAATATAGTTCCCAATTATTATTTCATCAACCCAAGTGCTCTTGAGCTCTATTTCAAAAAATTCCTGTGTGTTGTTGCACCGTCTTCCCCTGTATGCTGGCTGCTGTTGAGCTCTGGTTGGAAGAACACCACCTCTGTTATCCATGAAACGCACGCTAGTCCATAAAAAATGTATTTCTCATTCCAAGAAACTTCCAGTAAATTTGAAAAAAAAAATGTTATGGGGAATATTTTGAAAGCTGTGCCAGGCTGTGGGGGTGGTAGTGCTTAGCTCCATGTCTTCCATTAACTTCAGCTATAATTGCCCTCCTACCTTGGGCATCATGCTCGGAATATCACCTCTGAAAAGAGGACGTGCTGGACATGAGCATCTCCAAAGGTGTTCAAGGCCAGAATGGATGGGGCCTTGGGCAACCTGAACTAGTGGCCAATTTAGTGGTTGGCAACCTTGCCCATGGCAGGTGGGTTGGAACTTTGAGATCCCTTCCAACCTAAACCATTCTGTGATTCTATGAGATAATCAAGAATCATCTAGATGACCTGCAGATCCCTGCCTCCTTGGATATACACCACTGTCCTCCTTTGAGGCCCAGGGCATAGTCACCACTGTAACAAGACCTGAGTGAAGTCCCACAGCTGCAACCTCCATCCTGCACTTGTGCAGTACCAGGTGGGAAAGAGAAAGGAGGAAGACAGAGGTCAGGACTGTGGAACATTTAGTGTGGTAATATACAGAGTAACTACTCCAGATTTCAAACCCCAACACGTTGATTTCAGAAACAGATGACCTTTAAAAGGGAGCCCTGAGAAATGGCTGCACACTCAAGGGTAGGTGAAACCCTTGGAGCACTGTGCCACAGCTACCTGTAGGGACTGCCTTACATTCACGGGCTATTTTATAGTCCAGGTAAATTCTTCGCTATCCCATTAGCAAGTGGCTGTCCATGTGTAAAATAATGCACGACGTGGCAAATCCAGCTCCCAGCTCAGGTCTCCACTGCTGATGCATGTTCTCACCACCCATCCCTTTGGTCTTTGTCTCATTTCCCCAGCAATGTGATTCTGAAGGATTTCCATGGAGTTAGCATGTCTGACTGCTGAACTGTATCTAGGATTGTTGGCAGGAGAGCTGCTTCTGTTCCTGAGTGAGGATGGGCAAAAGGCAAGACCCCTCTGTGCCATGGCAATGGGGTCTACAGAACAAAGGGATAACAATACTCACTTTGGATGTTTCTGAGACATGTTATCATCTTCATGTTTTGAGACTGTTTCTGCAGTATTCTCAAGGGAGGATGGTGCTGCTAAGTGCAGCACTAAAACTACACAAGTTTTGGTTCAAGAAAGTGCTGGAGTTTCTTTAAAGAGAAAAGGCAATGTTAGTTGCTGTGAATGATTATGTGCCTCTGTGAGTGGCAGTCCTGGGAGGTGCTGGCCACCAAAAGTCATCTGCACCAGCTCACACCTGCTTGGAGCAGCTGGCATAGCACAGGGACACCATGTGGCTCCCACCACAAGTGTAACCAGTGAAACCTCTCTTTTATTGTGCTTCATGCTGCCTGACATCAGAACTGAGTCCCTGCAGAATGTCCTTTCTGCTAAAGTCACCTAACAACGCTGCAGAGCTGAGCTGGATGAGCAGCAAAGTGAAGGCCAAAGCTGTGTGACTGGCTGTGTCGGAGGCAGCTCCATGCTTATTTATGCCAGTATCTCATCTTCATGACTGCTTCCTCATACTTTAGCCTCAGAGTCAGAGACAGACAGTCTCAGTTTAAACCTTTTGCTCCTCTTCTCCTCTAACTCACAGTTTGGGTTGTACGTGCCAGGATGTATTTTCTCCCCTTTCCTTACAAAGCTCACTCCCATGAGCAGTAATAGGAGTGCAAGCCTGAGTTATCCATGGGAGACCCAGCTGCTCACTGTTAATGTTTAATGACAGCTCTGCAAGCTGGAGATATTCTCAGACTCTGTTTCAGTTGGTCATGTTTCATACAAACTGTTTTCAGCAAACACTGTAAATCTGCAGAGTATTAAGCTCTTCAGTAACGCTGGGCCAGACTCAGAGGAGACTAGAGAAAGCTTGCTGTGACTTACCTCATCCAAAGCTTTTCTACATCCAGACTCAATATTTTTCACATACGCCAAACTCTCTGCCTGATGCTCTGGTAACAAACAAGTTGAGCATCCAGTGACCTGCATCGAAGGGTCAGTGCTGAGCAGGACTCCCACACAGGAAACTTTTCTGTCAGTATTGTCCTGTATGAGAAGTGGTGTCAGATGATTTCCAAGAATAAATTAATGTGCTTCACAGTGTTAGGCCAATTGATATCAGCAGAAAATTCAGACAGCTGATTTTCTCTAATTTCCCTCTGGATCCTGAAAACGTTTCCTGTCCTGGTCCTTCAGGCAGTCCCATGGTTCCCCTCCAAGCATCTATCCAGGAGAGAAACAAAGCTAGACATGATGTTCAACAAGCTCAGAGTTTACAATCTGAAAAATATAATCTAAGGGACTCAAATGATCTGGTATGACTTGTAGGAGAAACAGTAGGTCAGCTTGGCTAGGAATCTGAACCTTAAGATCAAACAGCCTTCATTTAAATCTCATTATGGCTATAGAGATGTCACAGCTTCAGGAAATGTTGATGTTCCCACCCTCCACCTCCACTTTGACCAAGGACTGTTGATTTTCTGTTGATGTTACTGCTGCTCATATTCAAGAATTCAGCCTGTAACTGAGAGCAATGATGGGTATTCTGAAGCATACACAGGATTCGGTCCTGGATGCCTTGATGTCCTGCAAAGACCTTGAAGGACCTTGAGAAGGTCACTGCTTTGGCTGTGGGAGTGAGGTGAGCTTGTACAAAGATTTAGAAAACTGTGTGCACAGCAGTGGGCACAGCAGTGGGCTTGCTGCAAGGGAAATGCATTGCAAGGGGCCAAATCAATGCCTTTCCAGTGCAAAGCCAACATGGAGCAAAAGGCTGTCCAAGCTGTGGGGACAAGTTTAAACACCTTCCCTTCCATTTTCCCCCTTAAAAACACATTTTGAGACTACAAAAAGCCTGCTGAGACATATTCCATCCATAACCAGAGGGGAGCTGAGAGCTGTCAATCTGAATATCGCAGGTGGAAGGTCAATGACAAACCCCACTCTGACAGGCTCTCTGCAATCACCGATGATCACCGGTGCAGAAGCCACTTGGAGGCTGGTGTTGTGGCGCTGTTTCTGTGGGTGATGGTGTACATCACCCACGTGTACATGATTGTATAAAACACACTATTGCCCTCCAAATGAAGGTGCCAGCCCTGCTGAGAATGCTTCCAGAGCTGGTGTGGAGGTTTCTGACTACTCACTTCCAACCCACTGCACAGTGCTTGGGGTGGTGCCACTCCAAACCTTCTTCTCTCTTCCCCAGATTCTTTTTGAAAGCATCCCTGTCTCAGGAAGGAGATGCTCTCCATTGAGCTAAGGAGGGTTGTCAGCAGCCACTGTAAGAAATCATAATAATCTTTAAGGTTGTGCGCAGCTCTGATGTGCAAATGGGATTTTGAGAAGCTTCACTAACAGGATAACACAGACAGCATTTAAGCGGAGTTTCAAACTGATCGTAATGCTTCACTTGACAAATGTCTGGTTTTGAACTTTTCCAAACCTTCAGGGCTTTAAATAGGGAATGTCAGTCTCCTGCAGAATAAATCCTCAATATTTTGGGCTTTTGCTTAGGGAGAGGAAAACAATACAGAAATCTAAGCAGAGAAGCTGAAAAGAATCTCTTATTTTATTGCTTTCATAATATACCACCACGTACCATTTATTTTCCCTCAGAAGCTGGGGGCATATCTTCTTTAAATATTTACCTACTTTCTTTCTAAGGGCATGTCTGCACTGTACTCACCACACTGACTTGTATGGAGGATGTATCAGCCTTACTTTTGATCTAATACACCTAATATAGCCAGTATCTAATATCAGGCTAATAAAACCAAGGTCTAACAGCTACAGCAGGAGGTCAGGGCAGTGTGTAACTACCCTGGAGAATATCCTGCAGCTCTGTGCTGCACTGCAAGACCTGCAGTGGTTCCAGGGACCAGCAGGCTGTGCTGGATTTTTGTCCAGGGAAATCTTTTGGCCTCGTAGATCATTAATTCCATTTGGAAATGGAGTTGAGTCTCCTAGCCCTCTCTCCGCCTCCACATTCACCAGAGAGTTGGCCCAGACAAGAAGTGGCTGTATCATCTCCATCCCCGGAGGCTTTCAATTCCCAATGGGATTGAGCCCAGGGATGCCCCTCCTGACTTCTTAAAGGGGTCTGTCCCATCTCTGTCCCAGCAAGAGCTACAAGGTTATGCACTCTGAGCATTCCCTACCTCAGCAACACAAGTTAAAGGCATAAATACACCAAGGACAAGTTGTTTTCTTCTGTCACCTCACCTTCTCACAGGCAGGCAGTATTGATTTCTGTCTTACAAACAGAATTATGGCATGCTCAGGTGACACAAGATGGCTCTGGTTGACGTAGCAGAAAAAAATACAAGCCAATGGATCTTTGCAAGGAAAGTAAGGATGGGTGACCACAGGCTCAGAATAGGGTTTGTTTGATAGAATAGGCCTAGTCTGGGAGGCCTTTGCCATGAATTCACTGTGTCAAACAGATTTCTGATCAGAAGAACACTTTCACAGTGGGACTGCAAAGTCTGATGCACACCCATCTTGTCCTCAAAATTGCCTGTCACCTTGGGAATCTCCTTGCTGCCCTGCACAGGTAATGTTTTAAGATGTTTCTTTTAATTTTTTGGCCTCTGTTCAATTAGATTTAACTGGTTATGCGTGATGCTACAGAGTGAGTCTGCAAGTCTCAATCTTCCTGTATACATGACAGAATCTGCAAAAAAAGCAGAGTTGAGGGCTTGGAAGCTATAGGCTCTGCTCCCAGTACTGACACTGCCTTGCTTTGCATGGACACTCTTACAACAGCCCATCTCTCAGCTTCCCTCTTAGAAAGTGGAAAGAAGAAGAAGCCTTCAGGGGTGTGAGGGTCTGAGCATTTGCACTGGCATAACTGGAAGCTGCAAGAGAAGTGTAAGTTATTCTGCATTAGAATGGCCCCATCCCTTCACCTCCTCTTTCCCTGAGGACAGGTCTAGTATGACCAAACTTCCTGCCTACTGATGTTTCCTCCATTCCCTGTAGCACTTTGTCTGTGCTCTGCTGCATTTTTCCACCTCTTTTCCCTAGCAGCCAGCTCTGCGCACGTACTCCAAGCACACCCTCTGCCAGTCCTCATGCAGAGCAGCATGCATCTCTGCCCTCCTGCTGCCCTCCTGCTGGCTAGTCTTGCTGCTAGACATTTCTTCCACATCTCTGGGGAATACTTAGCACTTCGCTGTCTACACGCCTCGCATTGCTGCATGGCAGATGCCCAGCAGACAGACTCAGGCTGCCCACATCCACAGCTCTCAGCAGCACTGCTGCTGTGTTCAGCATTACCCTCACAGCTCAATTACCAGCATGTCGCTCCCCCGAACCAGGAGGGAGGTGAAGATTTCCATGAGCTTCTAATTGACTTAGGGGAAGTTATTTCCCATTTTTGGTGGTTTCCCTGAAATTTAAGAGCTTATTCATTTAGCTCTGTGAAAAAGGACTTGGGTGCTCTTGGGAAATTTGCCTGCAGTCTCTTCCCAGAATTTACAGTGGATTCATCTGAGATGTCTTTAGATGTGAGTGACATCTACATGTGAGCCAGACACCCTGGGCTCAGTTTACAGAGATAAACAGGCATTTGCAGGAAACAATTCATCTTATCCTACGGTACAGAGAACAACCCAATAGCCCAGAGCAATCACAAAATGACTGCTTTCCTCCATAAACTATAAATTCAATCTAGAAAAGCAGCTCAGTCTTTGACATAGATTGAAGGATTCAGTTGCCTACTGCTTTTTGAACTGCCCTACCTTATTTTAGACATTCAAGTAGGCAGGTTTTTATATATTTATATCTGTAGGAAACAGATGTCCTTCTGGTATGTCACCTGGATACCAAGCAAAAAATCTCTAAGTGCTCAAAAAGCACCGTTTTTAGACAACCTTCCCTCTCATACATGCGCTGTCTGTCTATATTTGCTCAGGGAATTCCAGCCCTACAGAAGGAAAAGTTTTGCTTTGGAATCCTTACACTCCTGAATAATTTTCCTTTCATTCTTCATCATAACTTTCCCGAGCAAGTTTGAAAACAAAACTACAGTTTTTGTTTTGTAATCTTCCCTGATCTCTGGTGGTCATTTCCTTAATGCTGCACACCTCCTCCCAGTCACATACCTCTCCTTGCTCTTCCTTGCTCAGACACACAACTGATTCCTGACATTTTCTACAGACTTTCAGTAGGTCCTGTTGCATCTGTGCACTGCTTACTCAGCAAGCGTTGTGCAAACATTTGAGCCTCAGCTGCAGAAGACCTACTCCTCTTTTTGTCCCATCTCTGGGCTGTGAGATGTCATCCCATGATCCATTAATGCCAGTGGCTTTCAGAGCAGATGCTTCAACCCATTGCAGAGTGTTCCGAGTCTAACATGCTTAACAGGAAGCCTGCATTCCCTGTCCTGTTATCAACAGGATGGCAGTTGCTGTTTTTGGGGTAGCTGCAGTAATTCCCTTCCATCATACCAGAATGCATATCTCCTGTTTCTTAACATAAATGGTCTGAACTGCTATAGCTGAAAAGAGATAACTGGGGCCACAGTGCTATACAACAAATAGTTGATTTTGTTAAAAAGAAAATAAATCAAGTGAGTTCCATGGAAACTGCCAGAGTAATGTGCGGGGATATCATTCAGGTTCTGCAGATAACCACTCCTACCAGGAAATGTATGCAAGATGTCACGTTACAAGTGTTACATCATCAGGAAAACATCTCAATGGTTGATCATAGCCCCAGGGAGATGTCAGTGTTCCCAGCTTCTGTGCAGAGAGTAGTTTTAGAGGAATTAACTCTTTCCTAGGTGATATGCACCACAAGATCTTACCAGGGTTCCATCCACTTTGCCTAAAAATAGTCATCTCTTTCTTACTTTCCATCTTTGTATTTCATTTGTAAGTGACATGATTTTGCAGACAGTTGTCTATCACATCTCTGTGTCACATAGGATTTTTCTTCTCCTCCATTTCACTAGTGGGTTTTTGCTAGTTGCTCAATGTTCATCGCAAACCATTCCCACAGAAGGCAGTAAATGTTATTCACTGAATACAAGGCAGACAGTTTTTCTGTTGTCCAGAGAGCAGCCCTTTGTCTTACATGAAGAAATATTCCCTGTGCATCACCAAGAAGACACATCTGTGGTAATGCCCGAGGGCAGTATGAACATGCCCCTGTTCTGAGGGAAGTGATTGTAAAATAGGTTGTAAAACAGCAAGCTATGCTGGTTACTGCTGATGCTAAGGGACTGTTGCCACAGGGATTGGCTCCTTCTTCAATCCCATGCCTGGGCAGAACATCCTGGAGAGGAAATGCCCCCTTGTCCTAAGGGGGGGATTGCAGAAGTGGCAGTGCCTTTCCTCACATTTCCACAGACTCCAGGCAATCTATAACCTCATTAAAATGTCTTTTATTAAGTCAGGAAGACAGTGGATAGAATACACTTCCTCTTATTCAGTAATATTTTTTTACATAAAAACACTGTTCTTAGGCCTCAGCAGGTGCCAAAGCTTTTGAGCTATTCTCTGTACTGGAATTCTGTGGGTTGTACTTGGAAGCTGAAGTCCAAACACTTCCTGTCCTTAATGGACCCACTATCCCATTGAAAGTTCACCTGTGCCCTAGGCCAGCCTCACACAGGCAGAATGAGGAGGAGAGTCCCTGTAACATCTTCACTTCCATCTGCTGTTTTTCTCATTTGTTTTGCATCCCTCTTGCTCTCTTGGCCACAGATTACTAAGCATCTTATTTCATTTTATTCATTTTTTCCCTAATGCAAAAATATACTGCTATATCTGTCTGTCACTCCAGGCTCTCCATGCTGTCTATTCCACAGGCAGCACGGTCCACCTCCCTGCTTACATACACTGTGTCTTTTTTTTTTAAATCTTCAATTTGTAATCTATATACAGAAAGACACCTCTTTCTGTTACCCAACCATGCACTGGCCCCATTTCTGCCCTTGTATTTACGCTGGGATGCCCAGTGACCTTGTGCATAGATCTTGCGCATACTTGTTCAAGAGATCTTCCTCACTTTTGACTTGTTCCTCCCTCCCCTCCCCTTCCATCCCTTCCCCTTCTCTCTTTTTTTCTTTCAGTTTCTCTCTCTCTCTCTCTCCTTCCTTCTCTCCTTTTCTCTTCCTTTCACATTCAAGTATTTTGTTCTCTTTGTGCTGCACAGCCCCTCAGACTCCAAACAAGCAACTCTCCTCCAGAGGAACTGAAGTCTTCCCAGCACAAAGTATATACTGTGCTGCCCCTGAATGTCTCAATTCAGAAAGCTTTGAGCTCCCTTTGTTTGCAGTTCACAGAGTTCACCTGCGTTTTAGTCTCCTCATCTATTAAAGAAAACAAAGTAGAGAGGAGAGAGAAGGAGAAATACGGCTGTAAAAGCAGCAGTTGCTCAGAAAGCCCTCATGTTCCTGATACCAGTTGTGGTCCAATCAATCAGTCTCAAATAGCCCACTGGAGAATAACTGCTCAACATACCCAAATTTATTTTCTTTAATAACAGAATCTGCCTGTGACCCCACGGTTATTGCTGACACAAAGTAAGGCCCGCTTAAGCCTTGCTTCCAGCTGTGTGCCAAGCAATGGAGCATCATCCTCTTGTTCTCTGCATACAGCAGTTTTAATCACTGCTGGTCACTTCTGCCTGAGAGATCTGGGAGAGGCTTTCCTACACAGGTCACTCACAGCGTGTGTTTGCCCACACTTGCCCATGGAGACCTCAGCTTTTTCTGCTTTCTCCTTTCTCAGTAAAATAGAAGTGGAATGGCTCAGGTCATCTTACTGTATGAGTATTGTATGACTTCATTCCACCAGGGCTCTGAACATGGAGACCGAACCATCAGTGCTGCACAATTTCCACACTCATGCTCTGGCCAAGTGAAGGGTGCCACTGCTCACCAGGAAACTGGTGTGCCCCGAAGCAGCAAGACTGAGATTGAAAGCAAAGGTAAATAGAAATCACAGCTATAGGGCAGGCCTACTTTGTGGATAGAGTCTCAGGATGCATTATGTCCTATGTAACATGTTTATAGCAAAATGTGATCCTTCCTGCAGGGATGTTAAGAACTTCTAAGAAATGTGGAGGGGTGGGTTTGGGGAATTTCCGGAAAAGGAATGCTGCCCAACCCTCAAGGTTCAACTATAAGGCAAGTATTTGAAAGGTAAATGAAAGATCTTTAAAGATTAAACTAAAGTTTGTTAGAGCTGATAAAAACAACAGCAAACCTGTTATTTATATTATATATATACACATATATGAAAGCATCTTTGTCTGTGTCTGTAGGATTAAAATGATAAAAAACTTAAAGAATGAAACCTACCTATTTCAGTGTAGCTTTAGAAACGTGGAGGAGAAATGGTCCCACAGACTTTATCCTAGGTTCAAATCCTGCAGTGCAACCTCAGCACAGGAGTAGCAGCACTATATTAAATTCTTGCAAAGAATTGGTTGCTCTGGAGGCATCTTCTGCTGCTATCTAGAAAGCTCAAGGCACTTCAACATGGCAGCATCTCTCACCATCAAACAGGGAATCCCAAGTGCTGGGTCTAAGGGATGCACAGCTTCAGCTGACAGGGCACAGTTCCTGCAAAAATTAACTTACTGGGAGCCTTGCACTGCATAGACATGCGAAGCACTTGCTTTCCTACCAAGCTATGGAAGTGAAGTTCAGATAGTTCACACCAAGAGCTGTACCTGGCATACAGTGTTCCTTCCCCAGCAAGTTCCTGGGTGTACCTGGGAGTTTCATCTCTCTTCAGCTACATGTCTTGAAGCTGGACCAAGTCAGGGATTTCATGTGTCCCTCAGCCCTGCTCGTTATCCTCTGCACAAAGCCAGTGGTGTCCCTGCTAGGCCTCCCAAAGTGCAGGAATGGCCTCACAGAGCAAAGTGCTCACCCACACACAAACCTCGCATGGCTCAGGAGATGACCTGCTGTCTCTGTGACAGAAAGACAGGGCTGGGCAAGAGCAAGAGTGAAGAGGTTGAAAGGGACAAGCTGGAGCATGGAGAGGGAAAGCCCATGTAGAGGCAGCACATGTGGCGTGTAGGTATGTCAGGTATTTCCAGGTGAAGCCATGAAGTTGTCAGCTGGACTGCACTCATGCCCTGTCTGGCCATGTGAGACCTCTGCCTCCACAAAGTCCCTACTCTGGCCCTGGGGTTTGCTGTTGAGCAGTAGGGCGTGAGGGAAGAGGAAAGGAGAGAAAGATGGTGAAAAAGGTTAATGTGCATCTTATTTTGCTACAGGGCTGGGATGAGCCATCCTGCACCATTTAGGCTGGGCACACCCCTCTGATGGCTGATCCTCAGACACTCCTACACTGAGCAGGTAGACATGCCCATCAGGACCTCTTGTTCTGAAAGAGGCTCAAATCACAACCACCACCTTCTTGTGATGTTCAGGGCAGGGCCCACAATCACTGAAATGCAGCAAGAAAAGACATGGGAGATGCAATGGTATTAATGAAGTACCATCAGCACATGGAGCAGTAGGAGCACCATTTTGGCAGAAGCATCTGACAGACATGAGTGGACAGCAGGGCTGCAGGCATCTCGCTCACCTGGCAGGGCTACTGCTGAAACCCATGGTTCTGTCTGTGGGGATGGTCTATCCAAGGGACAGCCTATCTTTCAATGACATACGGAACATTAATGGACTTTCAGCTAAAAATTGGCCCTGGCTGCAGACAAATGTGTTTTTCCAGTCATTATCATGTTTGCACTTGGATGTAATCCAAAGTGTGTAAACCTTCCTGGGAACATTAATTGGCTTTTTATTGCCTGTCCCTTAGTATGGCAGGAGACTCGAGGCTGATGCTGTTTGGCTTTTCATAGGCTTGCTTGGTCTCATAATCTCATGTGAAAATTATCTGGCACAAGTTCTGCAAGTCAGAATAGCGAAAGTATAATTAATTCCCTGTGTGAAATGAAAACAGCCAATTTTCCACAGCATCAGCTTGAACATCAACAAGTCATGGAAGTAATATGCAAAAAGCAGAATAAACTTGCACACAGATAGCAAATCGCCTGAATTTTTATGGGGCAGCAGTGTTTCACACGCAGCTGGATAAAAATGTCGATGGAGTTCTGAAGCACTTTTCACTCCCTTT
Organism: Perdix hodgsoniae; assembly: GCA_035772895.1. Taxonomy (NCBI): domain Eukaryota; kingdom Metazoa; phylum Chordata; class Aves; order Galliformes; family Phasianidae; genus Perdix; species Perdix hodgsoniae. The sequence goes on from JAPSGF010000105.1 coordinate 355,032, forward strand.
ATGTACACAGCTGAAAATCTGAAACAGCCTATAAAGACAGTCTACGATCAGTATCTTAATACAAGAAATTCATTGAGAGTATATGCTCGTGTGATGTTATTTTTTTTTCTAGACACTACCATTTTGCAGACAGGTCCTGTACAGATAGCATAGAATGGAAATTATTTTTCTCTAACTGACAATAGAGAGGTAAGATAAGACATTTCTGAAACACAAAGCCATCCTTTCCACTACCTAAGGTTTTCTGTCCCCATAGCAGATTAGGTGAATTTGTGTCTTCATTTCTACCTTGTGTTAACTCCCACATTATTCTTCAAGGGCTGAGGCCCTGAGCACGATCTGCACCTGACTTAATGAACTCCAATAGCTCTAACAGAGGTTTTCATTCCTCTTTGGACCCCCAGAACACACAGCAGTCAGCATAGTTGTTCCGGCCTGGAGACCTGCTTGTACATCTGCAAACCATCTAAAATATCCCTGTGGGCTAATCCTGACTTCCAACCACTGGTTGCTCTGCAGGTCCAATAATGTAATTTGGAGAAGATGTGTTTCCAAAGGAAAACCTGAGTTGTACACACACTGGGGAAGTCAGGCTGCATTGCTGCTCATAGTGAGAGGTGTTGAAAAGCACCTTTCATGTCTCCATCTGGTTGTTTTGCTACAGGTGAGTTGTAACACAAAGAAGAGTTATGCTCTGATAGCACCAAACACAACTTGTCCCTATTAACTGGGCTCTGGTGAGTATCCAGAACAGATGTTACAGATATATGTCTCACCTCTCTGAAACTCTTTTGACACTTCCTGCTACATCCTAGGATGGTGGTGAAATTAAATATTAGCACTGCTATTAAAAAAACAAGTATGTGCTAACAGTGAACTGAATGCCTATTTTTTCTACCTCTGTACGTTGGATAATAAATAGGTAGCACAGGTGTATGATCTACATGTGTAAATGTAAATTCTTGGGAGCAATCACCACACTGTATATTACAAAAACAGTGGTGGTATTTGCAGTGTCATTCTATGTGACAAAGTAAGCCAACAACTTTAAAAGAAGCAGTCTACTCAGGAGCGCATATGGTGAATAATTATTTTTGCTTTCCTCTATCTGCATGTTGGCTTGCAATTGGAAATAACAGAAATAGAAATCCATCCTTATTCTTTACCCATTTCTGTTTTGCCCTTCATACATCTTATAAGCTTCCTTGGATCACGGACTGCTTCTTCTGCCTCTTCTCGCTGAACAATTCTTAGTGAAAGGCCATGATATAGCTCCTTGTGTGTGTAAAATGTAGCAGAAATATGAAAGCAAAGATCAAAGGCAGTTCTGTTCCTCAGATATCTTCCCTGACCCTTTAAACTGGAGAGGTGCAGAATGAATAATACGGAGCAGACTCTGCCATCAATTATGCAGCGTTAAATCCAGAGCAGGTTGTTGTAAATCAAGTTACTTCAGAGTCACACCGCATAACTGGGAGCAGATTTGGGACCTGTGCCTGCAAGCCAAAGAACCAAACTGCAAGAGGGAAATCCCATCTCCTCCCTCTCCACCCAAACTCTCAGGTTCTTCAAATAAGCAGCCCATCTGCCTGCTTTGAAAAGCACACAACACTAAGGCCTTCCTAATCTGCCCAGCTAGTGCAATCCCACTTTCAAGCACAGCTAAATGGATCACACATAAATAAGGGTTTTTATTTAATTAATGTGGCAACATGTGGCCTAATAGAACAAAACAACATCAGCACCTTTAAAAGGTGGAGGGAAAAGGCTTGAACTATCTGAGTGCAAAGCTTAATGGAAGAGAAATAAACACAATAGCCCAAGAGTCAAAGGTGTCTGGGACCAAATTTAGATAATTTATTATCTATTTATTATGTCTCTTCTTCTCTTCCCATTATATGATGCTTCTCCACCTCACACAAGCCTTAATCTTGCTAAATATTTGCAAATTGGCACCACATCTGATCAAAACAGTAGAGGGGGAATGAGCAAAATGGTCCAAGCCATGATATACTTCTTATTACAGCGATAGCGTTTCACAAGATTAAAGGGGATTTTCTAGGCAATGGAGACAAATCCAGCACCAGCTTTATTGAGAACATGTCACAGATGCTCCACTTGTTAACATGAGGCAGTGCAAACAAAGGAGATTATCTCTAGCTGTAGGTGTCCCTGTTCATTGCAGGGGAATAGGGTTAGATGGCCTTTAAAAGTCCCTTTCAACTCAAACGATTCTATGATTCTATTTCAGTTATTACACATTTTCTCACTCACCCCTTCAAGCGTTCAATTTCAAAAGGCATCATGTGCTGGCTGCTGAGACCTGGGGAAGTCAATGTAACAGTCTTTGAAGCAGAGATCCCAGCCTGATGGCAGCACCTGGGGAAATTATCAACTGCAGAGACCACTCATGGGAGTAACACCAGGAACCAGGATGAGAAAAGGAGAAAGGGGAGAAAAAAAAGCAGCCACACATCCCTCTGTCATGGGGATTTTATGGTCCACGAGTCCTGAGAAACTCTATTCTGGTCCACCCACTGAGATAAAGCTATTTGTAAACACCAGATTGCGCTATCTTTCTTGCCACCCTGATTGCTAATTAATCAGAAACAAGCGCCTGAGTGAGAAATACAAAGTGCGCGTGGGGGGGAAATGAATGGAAGCTTGCCCAATAACTGCTGTCCCCAGTTAGGAAAGACTCCTCTGAAACCAATAGAATGCACAGCAAAGCAAAAGGTGTCTTGCAAGACTCCTGAGTTCCAAGCAGCTCTTATACTATTTATTACAAAAATGGCAACTGTTGAGACTGAGAAGAGCCCCAGGGCTGCAGCCCTGACCCTCCCCACCAGCACTTTCATTTCTCTTGCTGTGCTTCCCTCTCCTTCATGGTCTTCCGGATCTGAAGTATAGGTCAAATTTCAAGCCTCATAAATATTAAGGCTCTCAGCTGTACACTAAAAGGATGCAAGGTACCCATAAGAAAGCTGCCATGATGCGTGGTGGCTTTCTTACGGGTTCGCTTTGAACTGTCGCTGATCAATGAGGATCCACGGCTGCTTCCTGTGCTGCCAGGCCTGGTTTGCACCAGAAAGCTTTACCAGCAAAGGCGGCCTCCAGTCAGAGCAACCTGGTCCTAATTAGAACTGATCTGTTGCACTTTAAAGGGGTTTAGCAACTGCTTTAACTAAGCCTTCAAATGAAGAACTCCAAAAATCTGGACTGGATTCCAAACAATAACAGTGCTTATCAAGGCATCCTTCTGTCATCAAGCCTGTCAAATGCCTCCTGTCCATTTCTCAGCATTATTTTGATGCTGCTGCTTCCAAAAGCACTGACTGCAAAAGTTGCTGCTTTGGATTTAGGAGTGTAAAATGCCTGATAATATCTACAGGCTGCACCTCGCATCCTTACAGTAAGCCCCAGCATGACAAGGGGGAGTTTGGCCTATGTGAAAATGATATTAGAGTCCTACAGCTTTCTTTCTTTGCACTTTTCCTGCTAAAGGTGGAGGCTATAAAATATCACACTTTATTTCTTTCTAGCCTAGAGTAACAATATATTGTGTCCCTGTGCACCGAAGTCAAGCAATAACAGATGTATACTGCTGAAAGCCTAGGATCACAACCCTCCAAAATACAAAGAGTATTTCATATTTACAAGGCCATTACAGATGTTAGATTTGCACACGTGCCTTTCACTTTCACATGCAGTGTGGGAACATATTCAGTGTCATTTTGATAAAATTTACTCCGTTTTCATTCTGATTGGGCAAATCTTCTATTCTGGACAAAACAAGTTTGAAGCTATGCTTTAAAGGATGTGGAGACCTCTTCTCAAAGCACTTAGGAAATAGAATAGTATTTTGGACTACCGCTCAGGTAGTTCAAGAGTATTTTTCCTTCAAAAGTTGAATCTTTCAGATGTGATTGAGTTTTGCTCAATCAGACCTGGAATAATTATGAATAGATCTGCTTTCTACTGGGAAGGTGATCAGCAAACCTGTCAAAGAATCCTTCGTTAGCAAGCTACCAAAGTGGCAGAAACTCGTGTCACATCTAGAACTTGTGACCCAGCATACTGGAGCCTTTTAGCACCCTGGTGTAATAAGAAATGTTCATGATTCATATCCTCCAGATGGAGAGGGTGATGCAGGAAGCTGTTGCTTGACTTTAATTCTTGGTAAGATCACAGATTCATCATAGACAAGTTTTGATCAGAGAAATTCCTGGGCAGATTCTCTTTTACAGTGCTATACCACTTTCAGGCAGACAATTCCCTGTATTTTCATTTGGAAGTTAAATGCTACAATAGAGTGAGATAATGAACTGCATGGATAATACAGTCTATTGGGAGCGTGGCTTCTTTAAAGGAGAATCCTGGAAATCTGTTGTGGTTGGAGGAGATGAAAGCAAATACATGGGTAATGGGTGTCCCAGGGAGAGCTAGATTCCCAGAAAGCTTCTGACAAGGTTCAATCCCAATGCCTGTTGAAACAGCACACACAAATTGCCAGGGGCATTTGATGATTCTGCACCCCTCAGGAAGGGAACAGTGGAGTCAGGGAGGACCCAGACGAACAGCAACTGAAGTGGAATGGGTGGAGCAACTCCCTCATGAGAAGACTGGACAAGCCTGGGACACTTCAGCTGAGGAGGACAAAAGCAAACACAATAGGTTTACACAATAGAGAATACAGTGGATCAGGTCTCACTGTCACTTCATCACCCGGCCTCCTATTTATCCACAAATAGGATCACGTGTCCATTTTGTCATGAGGGATATAGAGAAAACTGAGATGCTCAATGACTTCTTTGCCTCAGTCTTCACCAGCAAGGGCTCTAACTGTACCACCCAAGCTGCAGAAAGCAGAGGTAAGAACTTGGAGAAGGAAGACCTGCCTTCTGTATGTGAAGATCAGGTTTGAGACCATCTAAATAACCTGAAGGTTCACAAGTCCATGGGACCTGATGAGATCCATCTGTGGGTTCTCTGAGACAACTGGCAGATGAAGTTGCCAAGACACTATCCATCATATTTGAAAGGTCATGGCCATCTGGTGAAATTCCTGCTGATTGGAAAAGGTGAAACATAAACCCCTATTTGGGAAAGGAAAAAAAAGAAGATGGAGTTTTATGATGGAGTTACAGTGTCAGTGGATAAAGGAAGAGCAAATGACATCATCAATCTGGACTTGGGCAAAGTGTTTGACACTGTCCCATATGACATCCTGGTTGCCAAATTGGAGAAAAATGGATTTGATGGATGGATTGGATAAAGAATTTGCTGGATGGTCACACTCACAGAGCTGTGGTCAACGGCTTAATGTCCAAGTGGAGACCAGTGACAAGCAGAGTTCCTTGGGGATCAGTGCTGGGACTGGTGATATTTAACATCTTTGTAGGCAACATGGACAGTGGGATCAAGTGCACCCTCAGCAGGTTTGCAGACAACACCAAGCTGAGTGGTGTGGTTAACATGTTGGAGGAAAAGGATGCTATCCAGAGGGACCTGGGCAGGCTTGAGAGGTGGGCCCATGCCAGCCTCATGAAGTTCAATGAGGTCAAGCGCAAGATTCTGCACTTGGGTCAGGGCAATCCCAAGCACAGATACAGGTTGGGTGGAGAGCGGATTGAGAGCAGCCCTGAGAAGAAGGATTTGGGAGTGTCAGTTGATGAAAGATTCAACATGAGCCAGCAATGTGTTCTTGCAAGACCAGAAGACCAACCAGATCCTGGATTGCATCAAGAGAACTGTGACCAGCAGGTCAAAGGAGAAGGACATGGAGCTGTTGGAGCAGGTACAGAGGAGGACCATGAAGATGCTGGAGCATCTACCCTGTGAGGAGAGGCTGAGATAGCTCGGGCTTTTCAGTCTGGAGAAGGTTCCAAGGGGACCTTATAGCACTTGTTGCGGCCATCCACCACCTGAGGGGTGCCTACAGGAAAGCTGGGGAGAGGCTTTTAATAAGGACACGTCATGGCAGGATGAGGGGAAATGGCTTTAAACTGGAAGAGAGTAGATTTAGACTAGATATTAGGAAGAAATTGTTTACTGTGACAGTGGTGAGAGAACTGGAACAGGTTGCCCAGAGAGGCTGTGGATACCCCCTCCCTGGAAGCATTCAAGGCCAGGATGGATGGAGCTTTGAGCAACCTGGTCCAGTGGGAGGTATTCCTGCCTATAGCAGGGGAGTTGGAACAGGATGATTTTAAAGGACCCTTCCAATCCAAACCATTCTATGATAACTATGATTCTATGATCAACTGCTATTCACCATAACTTACAGTTTCACAACTGGGGGTCACATTGAAATGAATGGGAGCTTGGTTTAAAACAAAGAAAAATATTTCTGTTCTAGTTGGCTGTGGTAACCTCAAGGTTTTAGGCAAAAATATAGTAACAGTGTTAACCAGATCCATAAGGAAGGACTAGGCAGAGGCGTACTTTTCTCACACAGCTGCAGTCCTGAGGCAGTGGATTTAAACAGACAAAAAACAAACAAAGAAACAAAAGAGGTAAAAAAGAAAAAATCGAATAATGTTTTCCCATTACTTAGCATTTTCTGCTTGAATCCCTGCACGTCCTCTCAGATGTCACCAGCCCAGGCTTTGGCCTCCTTCTGCATTACCCGGACTAAATAAACATACGTGCTGCTGGAGCTGTTTTCAGGAACTCCTTCCTCTCTCTCTGTAATCTCTTATCTTCCAGAGGAGATTGCCAGGGGGCACTTCAAAGCCCTTTGAAGATGGCCAGGGCCCTGCCTGTAGCCAAGCAGATGCAGGGCCCTCATCCCAAGATGTCAACAGCGACTGCGTGCAGGCATGCAGTGCTGCCTTATCACCACTCCAGGCAGGGACTTTACCCTTTGCTATCATGATCCAATCTTCAGACTCTGCAATATGCTACCCATTTTTCCCCAAATTCATCCACTTTGATTGTTGAAGATTATGAAAATGAGAGGAAAGAAAAAGGAGCGTTTTTTCTCAGCTCAGAGCAATAGCAAAGCCTGAAGCCTGCTGAGCTTATAATTAAAATGCGGAAAGACCGTGACAAAGCTCAAAAGATGCAAGAATGTGATACAGGGAGCATAAAAATGCTGAGCACCAGGCTTCGGGCAAAGCACTGTTTTGAATTAAAAATAAATGAGAAAATTGCCTATAGAGAGGGGAATGCAGGGGAAGAGGCAGCCATGGAAGGGGAAGATGAGTGGAGAATGATTGTTCCAATGCTGCCTTCAGAGAAATCTTCCTCCACCAAAGGACTGGAGGCTGCGCAGGGAGGTGTTGAAGTCACCGTCACTGGAGGTGTTGAGAAACATGTGGCACTGAGGGGCATGGTTAGTGGGCACGGTGGGGATGGGCAGATGGTTGGACTAGATGATCTTAGTGGTCTTTTCCAACATGAATGATTCTATGACTCTAAGCTACAGCAAGTCAGGGATTGCATTAACCAACTGATGACAGTTGTCCTCTGGTATGACTCTTCTTTTGCCCCCACATAGTAAGCCTGGAACCAGACCTAAACACGCTGAGGAGCCACAAATGCCTGGTTATGCTCTTGCCCCCACTGCTGGCATCTGATGGATGCCTGCTCTGACCCCCCTGCTCCAAGCTGAGGAGCCAGCAAGACTCTGGGGGCAGGAGTCATCCCTGCAGATCAGCAGACCTGCCCCTCACACTTCCTCCCTACAAACAATCCCCTTGTTGATTTAAAAAGCATACTTGCCAAGCTTTACACCTATTATTTTCATATACATCACTGATTTATTCTTCCTGCTAAAACAGAGTCAGGAAATAAATCAGTAACATTGAAGAATACTGCCTCAGATGGTAAAATTCATTGCATTACACAACTGTTTGCTCCTCAGTTTATACCACAGAGAACTGCACTAAATGGGTAATGAACAGCCCTAATCGTATTACATCTTCCCACTCTCTGCCAGCAGTGTCAGAAGCTTAATCTTCAGGAGGTCCTGTTGGGTCTTGGGGCCCTGCTGTTGGCTTGAAAAACATCCTGAAAGACCAAATGCAAAAACTTTAACTACATTAGGACAGCAGGGCTGGAGGATGCCAAAAGTCCACCTCATCTCATATCCTGGCTCAAACCTGCATGGACACTTGAGGAAAGAATCTAAGAACAGAGAAAAATACAGAGTGATTTTTCCCCACAGTGTGCAGCAGTATTTCCTCCCAGCTTCCAGCTATCCACAGCGCTGGGACTTCCTAGAGAAAAGGCTCTATTTTTGTACCTAACAGCCCTCACTGGGGCTGTTCATTTCCTCATGCATTCATCTAATTTGGCTTTTAATCTGCTTGTGCCTAACGTAGGTAAAAGTATTTTCTATCACTCCACATTGCCTGGGAGCCTCTTCATCAGTTCTTCCAGTTTTATGATGTCTTACTCATTCCTAAACAGCTATGTTTCCCCTCTCCCCATCCTGCTGCGTGACAGGGCAGCACTGAAGGCAGGAGGAGCTGACAGAAGTCTCTTCTGCACAAACCTATGAGCACGTAGGGCTTCATTGCGTGGGCACCCACATGCTGAAGTGATGTACAGTGCTTAAGCATAATGCATATGACAATATTGGGTCAGCCTCACATGGTCACACCATGCCACCTCCTGCAGCAGTCTCTGTCTCTCTGCAGTCAGTGACTGATGTCTAGGAAGGAAATAAACAAGCAAAGAGCGCAGTCAGGTTTCCTTAGAGATTCTCCCTCTCAGCTGGACTGAAGGACCATTTGTCACATCCCAGTTTTACTTGACCCTCAGTCATACACTGAGGGTCCAACCCACAAAATATGTAAAAAAAAAGGTAAAAGTGAAGTATATTTCCATGCAAGAATAGATTGATTTTTTTTAGAGCATTCAAATATGAGAAAAAAAACAAAAATCCTCTGTTGGGAACCTCCATCCATTATGAAGCGGCAGCAATTTCAGTGTTTCTGGAAAACCTCTCGTACAGCAGGCATATTTCAACACACTCTTATCAGCCACAGCTGCCACCTCATCCTGTAGCTCACATCGGGCAGCAGAGCCTTTTGATCAGAGCGGTACATGCACAGCATCACTCAGCCAGCAAGGATGACCTGAGCTGGCTCAGTCTTTTCTGGACCCAGGAATAGGTAAGCCGCCAGGTTGCACAGCAGGGAGAAACACAGCTCTTTTGCATGAGGACTCAGCTATGGGCACTCAGTGGGACAAGGCGGGATACAGGATGAGATGGAAAAGGCTCAAAGAGGTGGGAACCGGCTCTACTCTCCCAAAACATCCTCTCTGGCACCCCCAGTGCAACAGCAGCAGGAAAGGTAATGCTGTTCTGGGTATCCCCAGTGAGGCCACGCTGCCCCTGCTGTACACCTCACTTTTGTGGTGCAGGCGCAAGAAGCCCACATGCATCCCCCCTCCTCCCCCTGGGCAGCAGAGACAGATACACACATGGATCAGCATTTATTTCCAAATACCTCATTTATATCATTCTCACATGAAATATTTCTTTCAGAATATAGCCTACATTTAGAAGAGGTTTTTTTTTCATAAGGCACATCAGATTAGACTACATAGAGACATCTCCCCCCCCACTTGCGCTTGTAAAATACTGGTGATTTTAAAAGTAATAATCCTAAAACCTAGACCCTGTGCAGCCCCTTGTAGAGCAGTATTCATAAACTTATTAGACCTCAGTTTACATACACCTAGTAAAAGGCTATAACAAGTTGTATATACATCACATTTTCAGAAATAGTCACAGCTGGCTACATTTAAAAGTAATGCTACTCCAGACTATGAAACAGGCTGCTTATAAAATATAACCTACAGCTTCCAGTATGGTGTGATACAAAGCAGTATGACCTTGTAGAAGAAACTGCGTTATTTTTGCAAGTGGGAGTTGCTCAGAATCTAGCCTGTCTCCTTCCAAACTCCACATTTTTGATCAGCTGAATCCATTATACAGAGAAGCAAAGCACCCAAGAGAAACCTGGCTTTAAGATTTGCTCTCGGTGATACTGTGACTGCATATCTGAAATCCTGTCAATGCATTAGAATAAGAAATATAAAGGCTCAGATGTTAACTTCATGACCAGTAAACATAAAACCATTATGAACCAGATGCATCCAAGGTCAGTGCATCCAGCTTCCGTGCTATGAAAACTGCTTTTCCAGGCTGTACCAGTGCAGAAGCCAACACATTCTTATTGAATCAGGCCCTATGTAAAGATTTCCATTCCATTTTCAAGTTTTCAGCCATGGAACGTTACCCACTTCATACTCATTTTGCTGTAGTGGAGGAAAAAATATTGCCTGTGGAGTTTGTGCCAATATAACCTAGAATCCATTTACGTAGTGTCATTTTCTTTAATGGACCAGGAGGTAAACTGTGGTCAGCTTTATCAGTTCAAATGGCTTCCACAATTCCTCTCTATATCAGGCACTGATTCATTTATGATGAAAAAGGGTTCTGGCTTTCTGCAACTGCAGTTTAGTTTAAGACTATGAAAAAGGTCACTTTAAGGCTATGGCCAAAGGGGAAAAAAAAAAAATAAAAATAGAATCTGATCTTGAAATACCTAGGAAAGAAAAAAAAAAAAGTAGTTGGGGCCATAAAAAGACAGACAGCACAGACTAAATGCCCTCTGCAGAAAAAGTTAAAATACCATTCTTGCAGAGAGTCACGTTATTCTTCCCGTCTCTCAAACCCACAAGGATTGAAATTAGGCTTAGACCAGTAGGAATTGGATTTAGTCAGAGGGTGGGTCGCACACAGCTCTGAATTACCTTGATCACTCAGCTATATTTTAGGCACATTTAACCTGTTGGACTGAACTGGGAAAACGCTGTCAGTTGCATTTTCAGAGTGGCCTCAGCTCATTTCCCCAGCATGAGTTTGGAGAAGATTCAACCATAAGCAACTGTTGCTTTTAGGAGGAAAACATTAACTTTGTTGAAAACAGCATGATAAAGAAGACACAGCAGCCTCAGTTGCTGGAGTCCAGTCTGTTATCACCTTTATCTGCCTGCTTTGTTGTTTGTTTAACAGCCTGAAAGGTAAGGAGGGGCATTCTGAAACTCCTGGCTGTAGACTTAAAAACAAATGCAGTTTGCATGGTGCTGCACGGATATTTGTTACGTCTCTTAAAAAAAAAAAAAATTAAAAAAAAGATTAAAAAAAAACAACCAACCCAACAGCATTTACATTCCTTTCTGTTGAAACAGACCAACTGTCATCACATCCGCACAAAGAGAGAGGAACCCGCTGCCACCCCAAGTGGTGAGCTAAGGCTCAGTAACACTCCTTGGGCTTCCTTGTGACGCCCTCAGCATGAGGGGAAAAGGACAAAAATGATCCTCAAGTCAGGAGGCGACAAATGAGATGTCAGTGCTGTAACATATTAGGTTCCCTCACAGCATGCTGAAGGTATATATGTGACCTTTCCAACCACAGCATTTGCGTATAGATTACACCTCTTGCATACCCTTTTTAAAGCGACCCCTAAGACTGTTGGTTTGGAAAGACATGGAGAAAAGAGCAGGAGTGGGTTTTTTTTAAAGCTAGAAAGGTCCGTTAGGAGGCACAGTGTTATTTTCCCTTTAACCGTCCGTGTACACAGCTCTACATTTCCACAGTCCTCCTGCGCACGCAGCCCTTGCAGCAAAAGGCTCCCGTCTGTTCCTCCCCATCAGGTACACATGGTAAGACAAGAAGTCAAATCCTTTGGACAAATCCTTATAGCTTCACAGATACATGGTGCACTTCTTCCGCAATGAAAGATATTAGTCACGAAACTCAATGCCAGACTTGATTTATAGCCATGATTAAACTACAAATCCTTCTGCCACCCTCGGGAGGGCAACGGAGATACCAAGTAGCAACATATACACATACATACAGACCTAAGCTATACACCCCGGACAACACAGAATGAGATTTCAGCTAATATAGCTTCTATTTGATTTCCTCAGAGCAGCACTCGGGTCCTTGCAACTCCTATACAAAACAGCAGTATTTTTTCCACCAGGATTTGGACAGGTTTTTCATCTTGTCTGGAGTCCTACACTTGGACTTCTTTGGTTGCTGCTGGGTATCTGAGTACTGAATTCCAGCCACAATGGCCGCATCAAAGACCTCCTTGAGGTTTTTCTGAGTCAAAGCCGAGCACTCGATGTAGGACGCGGCTTTTATTTCCTCGGCACAGAGCTTTGCAGCCTCCTCCGGGACCGGTTTCTCCTTGCACTTGTCCAGCTCGATGAGCACCTTGACATCCTCCCGGAGGTCTGACTGCGTCCCCACCAGGATGATGGGCGCCTTGGGGCAGTGGCATCGGATTTCGGGGACCCACTTCTCGCTGACATTCTGGAAGGACGAGGGGCTGACAACACTGAAGCACAGCAGGAAGATGTCTGTGTTGGTGTAGCACAGAGGCCTCAGCTTGTCAAACTCATCCTGGACAGAACGACACTGTGTTAGCGCATGACAAACAGTGCTGTGTAGGCCGCAAAACACCCTCAGCTTCAACCCTGTCCTCCGGGGATACCACAACAACACCAGAACATGGGATGAAGTGGGGCAGCAGGCCCACATGCAGACCCAAGGCCTGGCCATGCCCAGCCACAAGCCCCCACCTGGCTGAGCTTTTCTAGCACTGCGGCTTCAAATGCTCACATATTTCCTTTGCTACCTGCACATCAGCCCTCTGCCCTATATCTGCCCAAAACAGGACCAGCAAAGCCACAGTGAAGCTAAAAAGAAAGCTATGGGAGGGAAAAGGTACACAGATCTCAAAGGTACCGTCCTGCCTGCAGACACAGGCGAGAGCACAGCAGACAAGTGGCAGCAAGCACACCCTGGCCGGAAACATTTTGAAACCAGTGCTACTTAACAACATCCTACAGGAGAGGCAATAATTCCCCTGCCTTTGTGCCCGAGGATTTAAATCCAATGGCAGCAACAGCGAATCACAATGCACGGGCTTAACATGCCAATGGCATGGAATAAGAGTTTTACCTTTCCCTCCCACCCATGCCACATCAAACAAACTGCAGAGAGGCCTCCCGGTGCTATCTTCCCCCCCCCCCATTTCCTCCTTCTCTTAGAGGAAACTCCAACAAAGCAAAACCCTTCTGCAGCTTCAGGAGGTAGCGGAAAGAAAGCCGAGCACCTGAAGGTAATAAAGGAGCCAAGAATGCAGCAAGAAGCGAGGGTTAACTAACTGCACACAGCCCTTTATGCTGACAGCAGGATGAAAGCAGGGCAACACCAGCAGCCTGAGCAGGTAGGATTTGCCTCTGTGAAGTGACATTTTAATTAAAATGGACATGTTCTCAAAAGCTCTGAATTTAAAGTGCAGAGAACAAATCTGCAGCTGAAGACATCTCTCCAACACCAGCATTTTGCTGCTGAATTGCAAGTTGTGTGTTAATTTTCAAGATGGGAAATTTTGCTTGAAAGCCTGCGAGGGCAAAGGATGTGCAGCTTAAAGCCCACTGGAAGCCTCAGAAGTCTCGTTCCACTTGAATGAATTTCTTCCAGCAGCAACTCCAAGAGAGACAGCAATTTATAAAACACGAGTCAAGAAAGCAAGCTTCATTAGCCCTGCTGATTCCCAGATTAAGGCTCACGGGAGAGCAGGCTCTCACCATTTGACTGGAGGAGCCCCGTGCTCACTGAGCTGCAGCGCTGAAGGACAGGGCCATTTGCAGCAAGGCATCTCGCTGCCTAACTGCCTCTTCCTGCAACGTGAGAAACCTCAGCAGCACTCGATTCAATGAGCTTGAAAGCCAAACCCAGATCTTAAGGGTTACTGCCCAGATGGGACGGCGCCCTTCATGTTCCAAGTGCACTCCTGTGGATTCAATGGCAGGTACACAAACTGCAGGGCTCTGCACCTCTTCAGGCTGCTGACACTGAAATAGCTGGAATTTCCCCCTGGTTGGAGTGCTCTTTCAGCTGCAGATTCCAGCAGCAATCTCACCCAGCCAGGCTTATTTCACTCAGGATGACTAATGCTGCAGACAACCCCTCCATTTGTAATGAAGCAGCTCCCCCTGTTCCAGGGCACTTGGACAGTCAACACCTGAACCACTGACTCTGGAACAGTGCAGGTGAGCAGACTGACTGGCACCACCTGGCCTGGGCACTACATCCACAGGCTGCCACCACACAGGTGGGGTCATCTACATGTTCTGCCTATGAGCACACACAGGGTTCCACCCTGGCACAAAACCAGGGGACACCCGATGCCATTACCTGCAGAAGGCAGGTAATAACCTGCTTGCAGGCTTTCAGCTTGGGTTTGTAGGGCAGATGGAAGCCCTACACTGCTGCCAGGGCTGAATAGCCCTCCACAGTCCTTTCTTAAGTGGGGCACCTGCTTGCAGAACACCTAACTAGGTTTGTGTGCTAAGGCCTCTGAGATTTATCTGTGTGACTCTGGGGAAGCCACAGACCTGGATCCACAAAGCAGTTCATGAATCCAGCTCCTATCCCTTTCAAAAACAAGTAGCAAAAAACTTTGAGCTACCTGGGCTCAAACAGCACTGCATGTGTTTACGGCACACACAAGCCAAAAACATGCAGAAAACACAAGAGACGGGTGCTCTG